>JACBWW010000010.1:3852363-4037669 GCA_020086605.1 Lanius collurio | reverse complement strand
CCCCTCCCTCCCTCCCGCGCTCCCCTCCCGCCGCCCTCCTCCTCCTCCTCCTGCCCCTGCGCGGCGCGGCGCGGCGCGGCGCGGAGCCGGCGCTGATGCCGCTGCCGTGTTGTTGTTCCCCGCAGTGGGTCGGCGCCCCGTGCGGCTCGCACGGCCCCTACGTCTTCTACAGGGCGTTCCGCTTCCAGCGCCGCGGCGGTGGCCGGGCGCGGGTCCTCTCCCTCGGCGACTTCTTCTTCGTGCGGTGCCGCGCGGAGGAGCCCGCCTGCATCGCGGAGCTGCAGCTGCTCTGGGAGGAGCGCACCAGCCGGCAACTTCTCTCCAGCGCCAAACTTTATTTTCTCCCCGAGGACACCCCCCAGGGCAGGACCAGTGACCATGGCGAGGTGGTAAACGCGGCGCCGGCCCCCCTTCCCCCGCGCCCGTCCCCACCTGCATGCCCGGGCTCGGCTACCCCCCTCTCCTGGCTCCCCCCACCCGCGTCCCCCTCCCTGCGGTGCGTGGCGGGGCAGCGCGGAGGGGCCGCGCCGTCGGGGCGCACCGGTGCGCGCTGCCCGGGAACTTGTGCGGGCGAGGGGAAGGAGGGGAGGGGGTCGGGGTGCGGGGCGCCCCCGGCCCGGCAGGCAGCGGAGTGTGTACGGGGCTCGCCCAGTCCTTCTTCGGCTTCATTAAAAAAAAAAAAAAAAAAAAAAAAAAAAAAAAAACACGGAAAAGCGGGGAAAAAAACACGTTGGGGGGGATTTCGATATTGTTCGGGGCTTTTTTTAAGTATTCGATATGTTTAAGAGGGCGGAAATTACGAAATGGAGGCAGAGGGAGATCAAACGCTCTCGAGCTGGCAGGGACGTGTTGAATAAAGTGATAAATGACAGGTACGGGAATAATACATTCAAATAACTTGCAGATATGCCTGGGCGTATTTCGGAGCCGCCGCGCTCCCGGCGCAAACGCGCTGCACGCCGGCACCCTTCGCCGGCGGCCGCGCAGCCCCGCGCAGCCCGGGATGGGGCCGCGCAACCCCGCACCGCCCCAGCCCCGAGCCCTCCCGCTCTCTGCTTTTCAAATTCACTGCTTCAGTTCGTGTTCTGGGGCGGGGGACGGGTGAAGTACCCGGGCAGAGCTGCGGGGATGGAGAGGGTCCCCGAGAGGGGCTGGAGATCTGGCGGGAGGGGGACGAGATGTTTTGGGGGAACTTGTGTTGGAGATGCGGGGGGGGGGGGCCGGGGGGGGCTGTGTGCGGAGGCACGCGTGGCTGTGGGTGCCGACGTAGCCGTGTACCCGCACACACGCGTACGCAGCCGAAACGCGTTTCAGAGCCACCTTCGCTCGCTGCCACCTCTTCACTTTAATTTTCTGTGCGTGCCGCTGAGATAAGGGAGCCTCTTCCTAAGAATCAGGGAGATGACAGTGAGCAATAGATGCTCTGAAATTGCCCGTGGTGACTATTTAAAACTGTCCCTCTGCGTGTCTCGTGTGTGTGTAAAATGAAAGATATTTGGAAGGGAGGGGGGTGGGGAAAGGGACACAAATCATTTTAATACGCCTTAATGATCAGCTCATGTTACTGTGGTAGGAACATCAGAGAAAATTAATCCTACCATTACGAGTAAAACACTGCTCCAGTACGAGAGTTCTCAGCTGCGTGTACCTTCCTAATAATACGCACAATTTTATTTATTTTTACATGCAAACACCGCTAGTAATTAGCCGTGTGATTATACTTGTGCATTTCATTCGGGCTTTAACTGATGTCATTCTGCATTATTCAACCATATGAAAACAATTTTCAATTAAGATAATGGCACGCCTTGAAATTATGCAAATACCGGCCATATTGTGTAGAATAATTATGACAAATGTAAAGCAGGTAAAAAGTTTCCTAATGCAGTTGTGTTTTACACCCCGGTGATGTCATTTCCCCTCTGGCCTAAGTTAGTCATTCATTAGCAGAGTAGCAGCAGCAGCAGCAGCAACAGCTCTGAGTGATACTTCTCTGGCAGGGAGCCTACAGAAACCGGCACTGAGAGCCAGGGCCTAGAGAGGGCAACATAACACTCCCATTAAGAAATGTACTTTGTTTTCACTTACTCCATTAACTTGTTTATAGACAATATAGGAATGATTTTTTTATGATCGATTTTTAATAGTTTGGAGCAATCCGAAGGGTGCTTGGGGACGTGCTGGCAGCAGAGACAAAAGGCTGGGCGCTGGCTGGGTGGGGGTAACTGCTCTCACTGGGTGCTGTTTGCCCTAAGCACCCTGAGGTCCTGATCCCTTTGGTAAGTGACGTGCATATCGGTTCCCAGAGGGGCAGCAGGGCCGCCTCTGGGGTCACAGGGCATCCTAACTCTGGACTGGGCTCCTTCTGCACGAGGAGATGTGGCTCTCGGGTCAGATGCACCTTGTAGCCATCAGGGTGGACCTTATTCGTGGTGTGGGACTGTTGATGGGGTGAAACACCTTGTCTTGCATTCGGGGAGTGCGAATGGAGTGAGCCAGTGCTTAAGCATGTATTGCAAATCTGTGCTGTCTGAGGCAAAAGGGGACAGGGCTCTTGCTGTCACTGAAATTGTTGGTGAGGGGAGTGAGTGGCTGAATCACAGCTTGCAGTCAAGCCCACCAGAGATTTGGGCACAGTGTCCAGCAGCTACCTGCGCTAGTGGCGTGATTAATAGAAGCAGCTGGCTGCCTGTTTTCCGTCATAGCAGCACTGACACCGTGACAATATTCAGCTAGTGGCTGTGAGGAGGAAGGAGAAGCAAGGAGGGATGTAATGCTTCTGTTACTCAGAAATTTCTGATGGCGTATTTTATCTGATTGCCAAATGTTTGAGCTAATCAGCAGTGAGTGTAAATATAAGGCTTTTTATAGCTAACTGAATTCATCATCCAGATTTAAATATAACTCTGACTGCTGCTAAAACTGGGTATTTCTGTGCACTGCCCAGACCCAGGGAAGGTTCAAGCCCAGGTGTGCTTCTGCTGCAGTACCCTTCCCTCCACCTAAGGCTCAGCATCCCCTTCACAGCGAAGAAACTCCCTTTCAGTGCTAGGAGCTGGCCGGAGGTTGTTTCCCAGGGAGTCTCAGTGGATGGTGAACATGGGATGGGGCTGCTCACATGCAGCAGGTATGGTTGCTCCTGGCCCTGATGCTCATTGCATCCCAGAGGAGACATGCATGGAGAGACTGGGACCAGCTCTGGCATCACACTCAGACCAGGTGTCTTGCTGCACAGGAGCAGTGAGGACATTTTTCTAAGAGCAGCAGTACTTGTGGGGCCACTCTTAGGTGGACTGGAAGAGTTTCATGCTACTTCACTGAAAACTTCATTGCCGCTTTTAAAGCACAGCGGCCTTGGCACTCCCACCTCGCCATCAAGCCCAGACACTGCAGCAGGTGCAACACTGGCCAGAGAGCAAGAGCAGCCTTCTCTCTCTTCCCTCTGGCAGGGAAAAAGTGATTCTCCTTCATCCCTGCAGGGCCTCTGCCAAAAGAGAGTCCTTTGCTGGAGGAAGTCGCCACCTTGCCTTGATTTTCTCATTCACTCTGGTTCGGCACAGTGCCCTGTGTCACCTTCTGCATGGGTTGGGAAGATCTCCTTGATGGCAGGTGCCTCACACAGGGGTCAGAATAGGATGCTTGGGGGCCTGTGGAGATCCGGAGGGAGCTGCTCTAAAGGCAGGCCATTGTGTTTGAAACAGTTCCATGTGGAAAGCAGCCCCCCAGATTTGCTGGCACCTGAGTGTGCCATCAGAAAGCGCCTGCCCAGTCCTCTCGTGAAGTGCCCTGCTCCTGTGGCAGTCAGGGGGCACAAGGTGGGCTCACCCTCCAGCCCACAGGGTCTTGGCCAAACCCTCCTCCAGCTCATTTACTGCTCTCTGCTCCAAGAGGTGCTGTGGGGTTGTGGAACGACTGACCTTTGCAGAAGCAGTAGTAGAGCAAAATGCTTGTTAGTGCCTTGTGTTTTCATGTTTTAAAGGTGTTGGCATTAATTAGACTAGGCTTAAAAATATATTTCAAAGTTGGTACTCATTAAATCCAGGAATGGTGTTTGATGTGATGCATACAATTCCTAAAAAAAAACCTAAACAAGCAACTAATTCATTTTTGCGTGGTGTGACATTCCCTGCACTGCCCTGCATTGTGGTGAGTGCTGCTTCCATTGAGGCTGGACTGTCAGTGTGGATCTGCCTTTGGTTCATTCATCAGCAGCAAAGTTTACTATGAACTTATGTTGATTTCATCTCTTCTCCCAAACTGGGGATCTGATGCAATGCTTTTCGCTTTGCAAATAATCCTTACTCATGCAAGTAATTTACATGAGTAAACGTTGCTCATACAGAGGAGAGGAGAGAGCTAGTTTCCTGCAATTATTTCCCTAGAAGTATTTTGCATCTTCAGACTAATTGGGGGAAAGGAAAAAAAAGAAGTCACTCCATAAATGTGTGTCATTTATAATTGCAGAAGAGATTCTTCCAGAAAGTTAAAGGAGGTAGTGTATTCATTCTCTCTTCATTTTGGGACAGATGCTGACAGCATCCCTCGACAGCCTGGTTATTTTATAGGGGGTCTCCACATGTGGGGGATCCTACCCCAGTGCAGAAAAGGTAGCATAGGCTGGCCTGAGTGTGATGTCTTACCCCAACAGTGCTTTATGACCACCCCCCTAGAAAAATGTGCTACTTCCTTTGCACAGTAATAGATTTTTTTTTTTTTTTTACAGACTTAGGAATCAGCACACTCTTATTTGAAATGAGATCAGCCCTGTTTTAGTCTCTACGGTGTGTGCCTTATGCTCATATCTGTCAACACTGGTAATGGCAACACGTTTCAAACATGCAGATTATGATTATTAAAGGGTGCTTTAAAAATCATGCTAATAGCATCAATCTCCAATGTACACTTGCTCAAATTAATTCAGCTTTGGAAATCAGGCACAGTGTAATAGCAGTGTTAGAGAAATGGCATTTGTCATAAAATATCGTGGGTTTGGTAATTGCATATCCACTCTGTATATTTTTATCTCTCTCGCCACCAGTAGCACATGCTGGCAAAGGAAGGAGAGGGCAATGATGTTACTCAGAGAAGCCACATGTTGCTAGCCATTAGCCTGCAGTCTGGAATATCTGGTCATTTAAGGCAGATTCCTTTTTTTAAAAAAAAAAAACAAAAAAAACCCAACAATTTTTTATTTTATTTCCTTTCCTCTTTCCCTCCCCTTCCCTGTGCATTCAGACTGTAAAATACACCCACTGCTTTCCAGAGTTGCTGTTCCCAGTCTGATCAGTGGCACTAAACATTAAACTCTTGTCTTTGGAGAATAATAGGCCTCACATGGTACACCCTCAAGCATGTTGAGATACTGTGCAGGCTGGAAAATAAAAATGTTCTAATTGTGTCTTTTAAATAAGCATAGGAGTGAATTAATTAGACTATATTTTGTCTTTAGTTGCTTAGTTACACAATAGTATTCCTAAGCGCAAGTAAGATAAATTGGCTCTTTTTGTGCTGCTTGTCCCTTAATCATAATTACTGTATTGCTCAGGAGAGTAACACATACATAGATTTTGCATTTTTAATAATATTCAAACAATATGCGAATGATATAGAAAGTATGTTCTGATTCAAGCTCTCGTATGCTTTTATTTGGGAAGAAGTTCTACTGCTATGGGAGTAATATTTGCATTAGTTGCTCAGAGATGTAGTTCTGGGAAATACATAATTGAAATATTCTTGCAATGCTTGTTCTGGCCCTTTCATTCGCATTCAAAATAACAATGCCTTAAGTCTCTGAACAGTCATCCACTCTTGATTTAAGAGCTTTTTTTCTTTGTGTGCATATGTGTGTTTGTGCGTGTGCAGTGTGGGTTCACACCCAGCGTTAACCCTGCGCAGCCTAGACGCTCGCGTGATTCATAGTGTCGTATCAAGTGGAGCTTTTTATTTGTAGCTAAAATGCAGTCAGAAGGTCAGATGAACATCGGCATTTTATGGCATTAATCCAATGACCTTAATGCTTGGCAGGCATCCATGTTTCTGTGTGAAGGTGCCAGGGTTATAGATAATAAAAGAGTTTGTTTTCATTTTCAGGGTATTTTAATCTTTCTTTGCAAAGCGTAGCCTCGGGTTTGGGGGGCTTGGGGCTACTCCCAGGGGCCAAAACTTTAATGTCTTACTGGGTTGTTGAACGTTAGCTGCTAATGATGGGCAGATTGATACAGATACTGAACAATGGAAGGTTCTGGCAAGAAACCCCCTAGACATGCTCGGTGGATGTATGTGAAAATTGGCTCCATTGTTCTGCTGTATGAAAAGCAAGTAAATTATTTACAGATATTTGCTAATTAAAGCACATATTGTTTTACCAGCACAATAGAACACAATATAACAAAAGACAAAAGAATAAGCTTGCATAATTTAAACCTGCTAATGCCATGTACTCCTTGTTAAGAAAAATATAATTATGTAATCTATGAGGAAAGCTTTTCGTACTGTAACTGTAGTAGGCAAAATTAGGAATGAATTGCATGTCAACTTGCCTAAACTAAAACAGCTCTTTGAGATCTGTGAGCTATCTGATGGGAAAACATTTTGACTGAAGCCTATTTTCTCTTTGGTCAGAACTTCTATCTGCAATGACAGATATAAATTCAATTTGAACCTCTGGTTGTGAGTGGGAGGAGGGAGAAAAAAACACCCCAGTCGCAAAGGAGGAGGCTCACAGTAGAAATGTCATGTCTAACTGCTCACAGATGCCCCTCTGTGCACCCCATCTCCACCCTCCTTCTGGCCCAGATGTATGAGTACCCCAAAAAGCATCCTACAGAGACATAGTGCTGTTCTGGCCCCTACATCTGTCATTTTGTGTATCTCACTTTGGAATTACTCAATCATGTGGAAAATGCTGCTTGCTAGTACAAGGGAAAGCAAAAACCATAGGACTTTACATGCTTCAGCTGTGTCCTTTAACGTGGTCTTTTCTCATGGTTTTGGACCCTGGCAGAAGGGATGAAGGCATCAGTGTGAGTTTCAGACAGCTCTGTGCAGCTGTGCTTAGGCTGGGGAAATACCTGTCACCTGAATTTAACAAGATCATTATAGCCCTTTAAAGTAATTAGGAAAGGATTAACAGATGAAAGATTCTGCCTTGGCCTCTTTAAAATTCTCTGGTGTGCCAGGTAAATTCCTGATCTGTGCATGTTTCCCTTCTCAAGGCTCCTTCCATGTGTTCCTGGGTGGAGAGCAGTGGTCTCTGTATGTCCCTTTGTGTAGGCACCTCCAGGGAGCAGGTCCAGACCCAGGTCAGTTGTGCTCCACAAATCCTTTGGGACACCTCTGTCTGCCCTGGGCTAGGGGGTACATGAGGAGATGGCACCAAATGAGGCACTCCAGGCATGGTCAGGGGGAAAGAAAGCTGTCCCTGCCTGTGCCAAGCTCTGGAGCCTCTCGTGATCCCACCTGCGGAACAGAAGAGTTCCCACCTGGCAGAGCTGTGCCCCAGTGCCCAGGTCTGCATCATGCTTCCAGGGGTTCTGCTGGAAGAGCAGGGGAGTGTATGGCAGGAGAGTCCTTCGTGTACGGTGTAGGGAGGCTGAACAGGACACTTCTCAGAGCCAGGCCTTCTCCATGACACCGCCACAGTTTTTCAGCCAGTTTGAGATCCTGCAGTCTTTGAAACTGCCATGTAGATTCCCAGCCCACTGCTGGCAGCCGGAAAACAGGAGCTCTTTACTCTAGAGGAACTCTCTGAGAGCAAATCAGTCCTATACAAATGCTCTTTGCCTCTTTAGAGCTGGATATGGTCCCTGGAGAAAGTGCTGCTTGCAGGAAATGCTTCTGGAGACCTGGGTTCAGGTTCCTGAGTGACTTCTGGTGAGTGGGTGAGGGCTGAATTGAGATCAACTGGTTTCTGCTGCTGTCCCAGAGCCCTGGTAGCATCTGTATGGCAGAGAAGAGCTGTGGACTAAAGACTGTGATTAGGACCTTTTGTTTTGGTGTGCTGTCAAATAAAGCTGATGATACTTCCCTCAAACATCCAGGTAAATGCATTCCTACTGGAAAGGTGCTTATTGGCAGCAAGCCCCCTCCTTCCCTTTTGCATGTCTGCTACATGACCTCCTGCTCCTCAAAGGGCTCTAGAGCAGGGAGTGGGATTCCTGAGTTGAGAACTGCTTTGTTACACCGGGAAGGTCCTTCTCACCTAATTTGCAAAAACTCTAAAATATACATGGGACGTAAGACCAGCCCAGAATAAGAGAGGCCTTTATGCCCAAATGAAATACGCACTTCTGTTATCCCTGCTGAATGCAGTCCCTAAGAGTCACGCTGTATTTTTTGCTGCCGTGGATGAATGTGTTTTCATCAGCAATGTACTGGGTTGTAAAGTACACATCCCCAGCTATCTACTCTGCTAAAGATTTCACGGAAAAGGCTTGAAGATGTTTTCTAATGCAAATCGTACTGATCAGATAAATGACATGCAGTGTCTCCTGTAATTATCAGCAAGAGTTTTTACAGTACGTCTCCTGTTTCTCTCTAGGCCACATATTTGATGTTAGGAGACAGCCAAGCAGGTGTTTGACTTGATCGTGCCCTCCAGATTCCTTAAATGACCTCTGGAAGCACTGGAGTGTAAACAGTCTCAGCATGTCAAAGTTTTGAGATATCTCAGTTGCTGTAATTCTTCTAAGGCTGCCTCAGTGTCTCTAAAATATAAATCTTTCCTAGTTATTGGCAATGAGTAAGGAATTGTGATGTCCCATATGCGGGCATACGGTCAAGATGTATGACCTCCCTGTGCTGCCCTGTGACTCCCTGCCTTGTAAGAGTTAATATTTCTTCTAAAAAATAATTATCTGCTTTAAACTATTCTAGCTACCTGACCTCTTTCCTTGAATGTTAAGTATTTCAGCCATCTGCTGAGTCAGGCAATATAGCATTCTGTGCTTTCACGAGGCTGTGA
Source organism: Lanius collurio (assembly GCA_020086605.1). NCBI lineage: Eukaryota > Metazoa > Chordata > Aves > Passeriformes > Laniidae > Lanius > Lanius collurio. The sequence goes on along the minus strand of JACBWW010000010.1, from coordinate 4,028,707 downwards.
TGGTTGCTTAGACAACAGTGACATAATATTTAAGCATAACGGCTCTCGAGAAGATGCTGTCCCCTTCTCCCTAGATGACTTCTCTGGAAATGCAAATCCAGTATGCTCTTAAAAAAACAAGAGAGGGATGAGAAGGGTATGTGTCACCATCTTTCTTAACCATCTCCCCATTTTCTACTTGATAGGTGAAAGAATTGTACTTTGCTTGGAAGTCTTGTAAGACATGCTAAAATTATAGGCTGACTAGATAACTGTTTTTATAGAAGCAGGGAAAAAAATGCCTCTTTCCATAGTCAGTAATTATTTTGAGATTTGGACAACATTGTGGCTGGGACCATTGGCCCATTGGTTGGTCAGCATCCACCTGAGATAAATCTCATTCCTGAGCAGAGCTCAAATCTGTGCTGGTTGTTTTCTCTTCTTGCTGTAGCAGGAAAAGATGGTAATTAAAGACTTAACCGTGCAATAGAGACCTCATAAACATACAACTTCAGAGCATAGCTAATACATGATGAGTTGGTTTTTGTATAGATAGAGATATATATGCACTGTTTGTGACGTAGGTGGTTTTCCATGTTTACAGACAGATATAATTAAGAATGACATGAAGGTTATACAGCAGATTTCTTTAATCTTCTAAAGGTTTGTTAGTCATGTGTCACCGTGTACCTGGTTTTTATTTTTTCAACATCTGTATTCTTTTGTCATCATGTTGAAGGGGTTTCTCTTGAAGGGCTGCACCAGTAGATAGTGATTGATACCAATCGGGTGCAGGGGCTCCCCTGGCTGGCAGAGCCCTGCAGGTCCCAGAACAACTTTTGTTGTGACATAGGCCTTAACCGAAAATGAGAAGGATCCTTTTGTCACCTGCTGCTCCAAAAAACTCCTCAAACCCCACAGTACTTTAGGGCTGAGTGCTGGGAAAGGTTGCTTAAGGATGTGTGAAAGCTTGGCAAGCACACTGAAATTCTGGATCTGGAGATAGGTGGGTGACCTCTGTTTGGGTGGCATGGCAGAGGGGCAGATGACCTCTTGTGTGAGCAGACTGCCACGATGTGGGGAAGACAGCCCCTCTGGAGCTGCCTGTGGCTCAGGCTCCTCAGAAAGCCATGCCTCGCTGGGTGACAGTGTTTGTGTGATGAGGCATCTGGGTGGAAATGTCCCTGGAGACACAGTCCCACAGTGGTGAGATCTGCGCTGGCAGCGGCCCTCAGAGGAGGACTGCAGTCTGATCTGCAGTATTTGAGGAGTATTTGATCAGTTGGGAAGGATGTGGACAATTCTGTGTGAATTGGGTCAAAAATGAGTGGTGAGGGAGGGAGCAGCTCAGTCCAGTCCTGCTCTGTGATGGGCAGAGCCACCCAAGGCAGGCCCTGAAATGGTTCAGGTAGTTTTTCCATTTCCAGCCTCAAAGTGAACTAGGCCGCGTTTCCGTGGTGATGCTGTGGTGATCCCTGGCAGTACAAGGGGAGGACAGGAATTTGGGGCCCAGCCTGGCACCCTTACAGAGAGGGATTGGGGGCCAGCCTGGCACCCTTAGGGCCGTGGCTGCTGTGGGGGTGAGCAGCTGTCCTTGGGGACAGAGCTGGTGTGGAGGTGACTGGGTGGCCCTGACAAGAGGCTGTCAGCTGTGGGGGGGGAGCATTCAGCCCAGAGCCCTTGTCACAGCACAGGGACAGCCTGGACTCCTGTATTTCATATTTGTGCTGGGCTGCTCCTTGGTGCCATCCTGGGCACCCCTTTACACGTGGTGGCTGTATATGGAGTCTTGGTGCCACTTTGCAGAGGGCTGAGGGGGACACAGAGTGATCTTTTCGCAGTGTCTTTCCCTGGCCCCTCACATTAGTGTGAGGGTGCTGAACACCCCATGTTCCCACGGCTGCATGTACTGCTGCCACAGAAAACTCATGGCTGAGGTGTGCTTTCCCCAGCTCCCCAAAAAGTCCCCCTGCTCCTGCCTCTGCAGTTCCCCCTCCATGGCAGCCTGGGCAGCGCGTGCCAGTATCGCTTCACCCTTGGTACAGTAGGGCTTTTTTTTTTGGTTTAATTCCTTTTTTTTTTTCCTCCTGTGTACACATCATGTGCCTGTGTGTGTGAAGGTTGTATTCTCAAAAACAAGTTTATTCATTGATGATGTAATAGTGATTGTACTTTTCTTTTGGTTAATAAATTGTCTGCTCAGCTTACTTTGTATGCCAGCCAAAATTAGTCATACCAGTTCTTGGAAAGGATATGAAGAAACTAGTAATTGAAATCATAATCATTTGATCATGAGAGCTATTTGGAAAATAATATTTTAACCAGAAGCATGTCTGATCTCCAAGTCAGGTTTTTGTTGTTTTTTTTTTTTTTTAACTGCTGCCTAATATATTTCTCTGGTAAGGAATATTAGAAATTGTGCAGTAGCTGGTAATGGTATTCAACATCCTAAAAGAGAACTTCATCCAGAAATTGCTGAGACTGTCTGCAGGCAGGCTGATATTTATATATATGTATTCTTTTTTTTCCGTCCTGACATTTAATAATCACCATGTAATAGCTATAAAATGCATAGCAACTACAGCCTTTTTATTTCAAGTGGATGGTGTAATGAAATTGGGTGAAACCATCCATTGAAATTGTGCTTTGTAGTACCCAGTGCTTGTTTACAAAGTATTGACATTTGTCATAAACAGAGATTTAAAGAATCACTGTTATTGTTTGTTGTTTGGTGGAGGCTCTTACACTGTGCAGCGATCAAGGAAAAAAATTTATTACAAGCTTACTTAGCATATAAGCATGCTGTTCACTTCTGACCAAATATTTGTTATTGCACTAAATGTAATGAAGGTGCTTGCTTATAAAACAGTTTTGTATCATATAAGGAAGAGTGGAATATCAGATCTGTTTTTTTACTAGAATTGCTTCATGTTTTGTATTGTGTGCAACTTGTCACAATAAAGCTTTTTTTTTTTTTCCATTGAACAGTATTTTATTTCCTGAGGAATGCGTTCAGTGGACAAAAAAAAAAACCACACAGAGAGAATCAATCGTGCTTTTCCCTTTGTTTAATAACTCAAAGAATTTCTCTCCCCTTTGCAAAATACTTGTGTTTATTTGAGAGAAAAACTGGATTCTGGTTTATTTATTTCTAATACCTGTAACCTTATTTAGTGTTTGAAATGTGTGATGAGCAAGGTGTGGTGTACAGCCAGCTCTCATTACAACATAAATTATTTCTGCTGTTTTAACCAAAAAATCTGGAGTTAATCTTGCTGGATATGTATGTTTGTTTGTTTGTTTGTTGAGGCTTTCTTGATCCCTTGCTCACTGGAGTCAGCTGTAAAACATTCTGCTTATTCATCATGACTGAGAGGAGTTGATTGTTTCCTGGAAGGTTAAAATCCAGCAATTAGGACTGTTTGAGTATATGTTCTAGAGGCTAAACTAAGTTTAAGTGCTTTTCTTAGAATGTATGTTTTAGAAGGGGAAAAAAATTACAGTTCTGATCTTGAAAAAGGTTTTAAGAAACATGAGAATGTGCAAGTTTCTTTTGGTGGGAAGCACATAACATTTATGTAGTATTTCTTTTGGGATTACATCACAGTTTTATTTAATTTTAAGGACAAAAGTTAAATTCAATATTTGTGTATAAGCCAAGGGAAAATGTACCATAAACGTAGGAATTTTCTGGTGAGTCAGAGTTCCAAGAATCTGAGATTTACTTAGTCCATTTATTTCAGGACTAGCTATAACCATTAGTCATTCAGCCATGAATTTTTACATTTGCAGCTAATTGCACCTAAAAAACAAACTTTCCCTCAAGGCTTTGGGTTGTACAGAATGTGATTTGGCAACCTGCATTTCAAATGCCTTTTAGGATAGTTGCCCTGGTCCTAGAAATTGTCTTCAGATCGTGTATATTTGCTTCAAGTAAACAACTAATTTTTCCACTTAGGTGGCAAGAGGAATAAATTAAGTGCTAGCTATTCTGTGATACAGAAAAATTACTCAGCCTGCAGCAAGATAGGCTTTTCCAGGAGTCAGTGCAGGATGATATTACTGTTTTCTCAGTCATCAGGGAGCCCAGAGTGACATGTTGTATTCTCATCTGATCACTGCTTTCAGGATGAAGTTATTGCTGTTTCAGAAAAAGTTACTGTGAAGCTTGAGGACTTGGCAAAATGGGCACAGTCCGATTTCTCCAAGTGGAAGTGTGGTTTCCGGGCTGAGCCGGTCCAGCCTATGGATGTGGGGAAGAATGGGCAGAAAGAAGCCTTGACGAGATACAGACAATCCACACTGAACAGTGGCTTGAACTTCAAGGATATCCTGAAGGAAAAGGCTGACCTTGGTGAGTATCCCTTACTTTCTCTTGTGGGAAGGGGCCCGTGGGTGAGTGTCTTTTGAAGACAGATGAGCCTAATCCTGCCGTGCCATTACAGATTCCCAGGGTATGTGTGAGCCTGGGGCAGAGGTGTGGCGATGGGATGCCTGTGTGGGGTGGGTGGTGGCAGTGAGCTCATCTCAAGCTCCTTGCAGACTGGTGTGGGGTAACACTGTGATACCGGTCTGCATGGCCTGGAGCACTGCCCTGGCACCCTGAAGATGCGCATACAAATAATTGTCGAAGGCTCTGCCTGGGGCTCTGCAGGCTGTGGGATCACGTCAGAGCTGTAGGCTGTGGGGAGGGGAGGCTGGCATGTCTTCCTGAGGCCTCCTGTGACAGGCAGGGATGAGCAAAGGCCTTTCACTTCTAATGTCCCATCTTCCAGAAGCTCAGAAATGCTGCTGGTGCTTGACCCTGTATGGTTGGCTCTGTCAGGAGGGATGTGTCCCTTCCATAGTGTTCCCTTGTCCGCTGTGTGTTGCTGTAGGGCTCTGCGAGCACCCCACTGTTGTCTCCACACAGAGACCTGTGCTTTCCTTCCCTGTTTGTTTTCAGAAAGGGAGGTGGTAGCTCTGCTGCTTTGGATGGTTGTAGACAGGCTTGCATGTGGGGCTGCTTTGGGTGCTCATGCACTCACACCTCTAAAACCTGTGGTGGGTTTCCAGGTCCAAGGGAGATGGGTCTGCTGTTGGTGAATGTGCCTGTTTGTGGTATTAGGACCTTGGATGTGTAACAGCTGTCAGATAGCACTTTGAAGTGCATACCAGGGACATTTCTCTCTTCTGCCAAGTTTTTAATAAATGGTCTGTGTTTGAAGAGCATCAAGTTTAGGCTATAATGTGTGAAAAGGTAAGACATTGAAAGCTAAGCCTGATGCATTTGAGGACATGCTTTTGTATCTACGTGAACAGGAGCGCAGGGCCAAGTTCAGTTTTGTAGTGTTGTGACTGTGTTGGCATTGAAGCCAAGTTACATGAAGCTGAAGATCTTGGAAAATTTATCTTCTGCATCTCATTTTTCTGATCTTATTAAATGGTGAAGTGATTTTGTCAGTCTCACATTTTACTATTAGATATGTAGGTTGGAAGATTAAAGTACAGTTGGAAGTCAATCTTATTTTTCACTGCATGTCCAGGGAAAAAATAATCTCTTCCTTTGCTTTTCTCTGTGGTTTCTTCTAGTTCATAATTACATGCAGTAATTTTCTCTGCTATTGCCTTGGTATCTTCTTTATGCACTACATTTATTTGCATTTGTTTGTTGTGTCAGAAGAATCTTAATGTTTTTCAGACAGAACTTTTGTGTGCTAATGTTTTCTTGTTTTTGTTTTCAACAAACAAAAAAACCCTTGTGGTAAGTTACGAAATTGCTATTATCTACCCTAGGAGCCAAAGAAAATTATCTTTAAGACTAAAGCCTATAGTTGCATGTTAAGCCTTTCAAAGTAGGGGTTATACTGAAAATGCTCATGAAATGCAAACTGTATGGTATGATTTTGATAACCCCACATTCTGACGTTGCTCATTTTCAGTTGGTGGCTCTGACTTTATTCTTGGGTTGGGGTTTTCTTCAGTAGAAAAGGGAATTTTGGCTAATGTTTGATTTTGACTGCCTTTTTCTTCATAATGGCTGGTTGACAGGAGTGAAACCAAAGGTTCACAAAAACGTATCGCTGGTTGGATACATTGATATAGACAATTGATACAGCTTATTAAGGGAATCAAAGAAGTTGTCTAAATCTAGTACTGAGATGATTTTTTTACCGTTTGAAAGAGCCAAGAATTTAATCCTCTTTTGCTTCCTGGATCTGACAAAAACTCAGAATTCTGAGTGGTGATCTTCAGAGCTTGTGAAGCAGTCCTAGCTGGTGTCCTGTAGGCAGCCCGTGAGCTCTGGTGTTTGTCTCGGCTATGGTGTTTAGCACCCACGAGACAAAGAAGATTTACTTCTCTCATTCTGAGTGCTTGGTCAGGATTGACATTGCTCTGGGAGTTGTCATGTCCCTAGCTGGAGGCAAATGCAGGAGCATGCCAGTGTGGTGTCCAAGGCATTTGAGCTGCTGGTGTTGTCTCTTCACTACTGGCAAATGGCAGCTTTACTGCTTGTTAGGATGTGTGCCCACAGACCTTTTCCAATGCTCAGCATCTTGCCAACAGAGCAGCACTCGGCTGCAGTAATCAAAAGATTTATTAGCAATAACTTCTGCAGCAGGTCTCCAGCACAATGGGATGGGGTAGTTTTTCCTCTTAAAATAGGGTTGTATCCTGTAAAAGGAGCACAGCGCACTGTCATGCAAAGGTCCCTTTGGTGATGCTCACGTTTAACCCTGACTGTAGATGAGGAAGTTGCTGAACCAGGTGTTGAAAAGGCCTAGATAAACAATGTGGTCTCCTGGACCCCTTTTTTCCTATGAAATGGCATGTTTCCATTACAGAAAAATCCCATAAAAGTGAGTAGATTCTGCAGCTTTTCCTACTAGATGTTTTTGAATCAACCTCTAGAAGGTAATAGGAAATTATATCCCTACCAAAGAGCTCAAAAAAGCTGTACAGAAGAAACAACATCAGTTTTCACACAGTAGCCAGGGGTGGTGAGGAGTGAAATAACCCGGATGAAATGAAAACATGGCTGATACAGAATCAGAGAAGTGTCACTGTGCAAACATACTTAATTAAACACATTGCTTCTGGGAGCAGGGCAGCTTCAAACAACAACCAGGCAAAGTGAGGCCTCATGTGAGCAGTGTATCCTTGTGCCATGTGTTCAGTGGCGCCTGCTTAGCCAAAACTATGGCAACACCTGGTTAATCCACAACCTCTAGAAACCATGAACCTATGATTGAGAGTTGACCCTAATTCGAACAAGGTGGTTCTGTCTTCTTTTTTGTTCTCGTCCCCTCTTTTCTCTTTTTTTTCTTCTTTTTTTCTCTCTCTTTTCTCTTTGCCCTTCTTTTCTGCAGAAGCTGTTGGAGGGTTTTTTTTGTAAAATGCTGTTGTTTTTATGACTAGTGAATTATGCAGAACTTTTCCTTAGGACTGTATTAAATAAAAGATCTTGCAATAGCATTTTTTTGTGTGAGCTTCAAGATTTCAGCCTGAAAAATGATTTTTAAGAATTATTTCTTTCTGCCAGTTGAGATATTTATGTTATACATTCTGTCCTTTTCTACAAATATGTCAATATTGAATGCTAGCAGTTTATGTCTTAAGACTATTTATAGCTTTCTGAATATTTCTTTCAAATGTTGAGGAAAAATAAAGAGTAACAACAATGCAGCATATAAAAATAGAGTTGCTCAGGAATGTATTATTCATAATGAACATGAGAACCTGTTTTTCCAGAAGAATTGGTCTGATAAAATCATTCACTACTGAGGCCGCTAGTTATTTATTTTTGTCTTTAGAATTATTTAGGGGATTTTTCTGTGTAATAAATGGAGTTGTGTACCCATATTTGGTAAACCAGTGGGAAGTCACCAAATGAGGAATTATTTCATTTTACAAAATGTTTAGCAACTAAGCAATGTAAACGCTATTGGTTTAATGTGGCAAAGTTGCATATTTGTATTCCTTGGGCTATAGTACAAAAAAAAAATTTCAAATTATTTTATATAACATTGCTTCTTACAGACTTCCTTTAAGTGAAGTATGAAAGCTGCAGTGTAAGCTTTATTGGCCTATAAATATGTCATTATAGTTGGACTACATTTATATGCTTTGGATTGTTGTTTAAGCCAAGAAAATATGTCTCTACAGGTTGACTTTTTATTGAAACCCTTTGAGGCATACAACAGAATGTATTTTAGGCCAAGGTTATTAAAACAGCATTTTCATTTTTGCAGCAGACTCATTGTCAATTATGCTGCCACAAACTGTCTGTGGATAGGCAGTTATGAATGGTTTCATCTCTAAATGTGTCTTTAGAAAAAGAAATAAAAGATAGAGGAGTCAGAGCTGAAATTGAGAGAAGAGACTTGAGGGAAAAATGACTGAATGTAGTGCTCCCCAGCTCTGTTGGTTTGGGTTAGGCTGGGCTGCTGCTCTCTTGGTTTAGCCAAGGAACAAATGGCTCCTTTGCCTGTGCTGTGCCAGGGAGGTGGGAGCTGCTGCCACAGCCAGGCAGTCTGCAATCCTCTGGCTCTGTCATGACAGAGGTCTGGGTTTGGTCCCCAAACTGGCATTGCCACTCTTTTTATCCGTCCTCTGTGAATATCATGCCAAAATGGGAGGTCGAGGTTCCTGTGCAGGCAGTGGTGTAATGGGATGAGCAAGTTCTGGTGAACTGAAGGGGTTTTGCTGCACACACTTCTTGTTTGTTCACGTCCAGCGAGGGGAAACCCTAAGAGAATTTAGCAGTCAGTCCTGTCTTTCATTCCTCACAATCATGCATTTGAGGATACAGAATCTGGATCTTTGTTCCCTGTGAAACCCAGGGAAATCAACTACTGCTCCTAGCTGAGGTGAATATTCTAGCAGTCATGCTTTTCTAGTCCGTAGGTGGTTTTCCAGCAGTTGTTTCCTACTCTTGAGGTAGCTCCTTTGAACTCTGCACAGAGCTTACTGAGCAGGACTGGGTGCTGCAGGACTGGGTCACCCTCTTGTTTTCTTGTCTTAACCAGTCTCCTAATTTGTGTATCTTCTCTTGGAAGATTGCAGCTCTGTGCTGGATCTTGTGTTGCCACGCAAATTGGCCGATCCACAGCAGATTGCAGTGAGTTTGGAAGGACAGGCAGAGCAAGGGTGAGCTGTCTTGTCAGAAGGTGCCAACCCCACAGTCACTGGCCCCAGTGGGCACTGGGCTGTTGCATGGCACTTCCAATTTCACTTGCCAGTGGCCTTGCAGCAGCTGTGACTTCTCCAGATGAAGATTATCAAGTCATAATGTAGTTAAACTGTGACATTATCAAGACTGATAATCTGCAGCTGTAGTGTGTTCAGACACTTGTGGTGACTTCTGATCTGACACTGACTCTCCTTTTCATTGTTTGTCGCGTGCTGCTCAGTTCAGGCTCGCCTGGCTTAACTTAATGCAATAATTTTCTGACCAACTAATTGTTAGCTATTTAGAGTGCAGCCACTTTGGATACTTAGTGCCTAAGTCATGCCTCTCTTCCCCTCCCATTCTTCTCTGTTTGTCTTTACTCTTTGCCTCTTCTTGTGCCTTCCTGTCTCCACTGGCCTAGCTGAATGCCATTCTGATCTTGATAAAGCTCCTGTAAGTGTCCTATTATCCCATTTTCCCCTCTCTGCCCTTGTGTACCGTATTTTGTTTTTTGTCTTGTGGGTCAGAGTGACCTCTCTAACTCATTTTAACCAACCCAGTTGATACAGTTCTTTTGCCATAGATGAGGCTATTACATGACTTGTCTGTTGTGCTCCATGGAGCCTGAATGGAGAAGGACGGCTCCCTTGGGAAAAAAGAGACTGTGGTCTTGCTCTCTTCTGTGTTTGTGCAGCTTGTAGCACATGCCAGCACTACTGCAGAAGGACAGGAGCACCTGCAGGCTGTGAAGCAGCAGCCCTTGCTGAGATGACTGTTCAGAGGGGCTGTGGAGCAGAAAGGCTTCACTTGGTTCAACACCTTCTTTTGGTTTAATTACTGCTTACCTTTGGCGTTACCATATTTGGGATCAGAGATAACGTGAGGTGCTGAGCAGACAGACAGAGATAAATACGTGGTCATCCAGTTGGTTTGAGAAATACTTGTTGGCTTGTTGGCTTCAGTTGATGGCTGCCTTTTAAGTGCTGAAAGGTGATGCTGTTGTTAAGTCCACTGTATTTCCAGTAATTCAGTCGTGGAGATGACCCTATCTCCAGTAGCATTTTGGGGCTCTCCCTCCTTGGTTGCCCCTCTTCCTTGAGCCACTGCTGCTCTTTTCTGCACCTTCCTCCTCTTCCCTGGAAGGAGGTTGGTGGGGTCTGTCCTTCTTGAGGCCACCTGTTTGCCTGAGCAGTGATGGGATGATTTGATTGCTGTTAATTTCTTCCTTTCCCTGGGGAGAGCCTACTTCATTACAAAGGAAGTGTATGAGGGTGACAAAAACATTTTAATATGCAGCACTGGCTATGAAAGCCTTTCATTCAACCACTGGATTGTGTTGAGCCTCATCTGTTTGTGACTCTTGAAAGGAGTTTTAACATTACACACCTCAGACTTCAAGCATGCCTTCTCAAAGAGATTTGAATTTCTTTTCAAGCTTTGACCTACTTTGACCAGCTTTTATAAAAGGGGGTGAGAGCATCACCCCTGGAAATTGAGGATGTGGGTATTTTGTTCTTTGAAATGTAGAAGATATGCCAAGAAATGTAAACAAAATTCCAGGTAACTTCCCTCTTGGTAGCCCTAACTCACAGTGGCTGTTCACCACCCACCCCGTTCCTGCAGTAGGAACAAGCTAACATGATTATCAGACTGGTGCTGATGTCACTGTGTCAAGCATTTTCAATTATGTATTGGTATGACAGGACACTTTGCAGTTGGTGTAGAGCACAGCCGTTTGCAATGGCAGTGCTGGTCTGTTCAGAAACATCAGAGAAGGAATCACTGCTGCAAAACGAGAAGAGGAAGAGTTAAATTTTACTGCCTGTGAAGCTAGAGAACTGCCCCGTGTTCTCCTAGAGTAAAAGTTGCAGCAGTTTGCACCATCAATAAGAGTTTTGTTGCAGCCTTTGGCTGGAACAGGATAGCCTACATAATTACAAAATAAGTAGATAAAAAATAAGGACCATTCACAGACCGTGTCAAAGCAGCCAGTGTGGGACAGTGTCCCTTTAAAAATGTTTGACAGCTTTTTTTATTTTTGTCTGTTTTTAGCACCGGGATTGACCTTGCCAGGCTGTGTAATAACCCACATGTGTCTGCTCTCCAGGATTTTTTCCCTTCTAGTCACTGTTGGATCTTGCATTTAATTCTTACCGACCATGGGTTTTTGTTCCACTAACTGGAAACGTGTGTGTCCTGGTGCAGTGCTGTTGTGCTCTGAATGCTCTGAATCTGACTTTATCTCAATGTCTGGTGGGTTTTTTTTTCCTTTTTTTTTTTTTTTTTTAATTATTGGTTTAGAGGATGCTGATTTCTTCCCCAGCCTTCCCTCTATCTTCTATTCCTGCCCATTCTGTTTCTGGGTCCCAGGGGGACCCAGTTTGGGACATCTATTGTTTTGTGTTGCTGTGCTTCCCTTGGCCAGCACCATTGGAGGGATGTGATCAGTGGTCTCCTCTGTGTGCCATGGTTGCTATTTAGATGTGTTGATCCCTCACAGATCACTGATGCCTTTCTCCTTCTTTGTATCCTTTCCACACAGCCAGCCAAAAATTGTCTGAGTACTGAGATCTGTAAACCGAGCACCTGTGTAATGTTGTGGTAGTTGGGTGGGCCCCCAAGGACATCCTCTTCTTCCTACCTGGCTGCTTTCCTGTGCTGTAATTCTGTGCTGCAGGAGCCCAGGACTTGGAGTCCTGCAGTCATCTCTGACTCCGAGCGCTCCATTAATCAAGTTGGAGCTGTCTGTGTAACCAGCCCACGAATCATGCTGGCTTGTGACCTGTGCAGCTGTACTGAGATGCTCAGGCTCTTCTGTGGGTGCTGTTGATACCATGGCCAGATCTGGGTGTTGTAGTGGGAAGGGGAAAAGCCAGACCCAATTATTCACCACCTCCCTTCCAAGTCTTCTTGAGATGCTCTTTGTTGCTCCCATGCCGAGAAAGGCATCTGGCCCTTTGTTTGGAGGCACGGTATGATGTGTCTGGCCTCTCATTATCTGTTTTCCTAAATATCCTAGTCCAGTTCTAAATGTGTTGTTGCAGAAAGGCCAGTACTTTTTCTCTGAGATACAATATTCATCTTCTTATAGATGACCTGTCTTGTGTCATGGGAGGTTGTCAGAGACAACATCCTTTGTGCATCTGAAATTGAAGGTGCAGAGTTGCTTTTTATTCATTTTCCCTTCTTTCTGCAAAATTGTTCGGTAGGACAGAGGCATACAGGAGCAAAAACTGTCAGTGAATGGCCATGTCAGCATTTATGGCGCTCTCAGCAACAGCAGGACCCTCAGCTTGCCAAGGCAGACCTTTGCTTGGGCAGGCAAGCAAGGGTAAGTGGGAGGTGGGAACCCTAGAAGGAAAAGGAAGGTGTTGGACAGGATTGTGGGAAGGGGCTTGCATACAGCAGCTGAGTGGGCAGTAGCAAATGAGTCTTCCCAGCAGGGTCAGCCCAGGCATCTCCTCCAGCACTATCACCTTTGTGAGCATCAAGGGGGGCTCTGTGGGCACACAGGAGAAGACTGTGATTCTGGCAGCTTTGCCTTTGTTACCTGAGTTATAAGACTCTCAGTATCAATATTCTGGCTGCTTAATCCCTTTTGGTTAATTTAGGTCATGGTTGTCTTTGCTGGCTTGGTGATCCTTGTGTGATGAGAGCATAGATGAGGATGCTTTGGAAGGGAAGGGTTAAACCTAGTGTGTGTATAAATTGGAGTACGGTTTGTGGGAGTGGGTGCTAAAGCATATATTTAAAAACTGTAACAGCATGAATTATAACTTACTGGGTAGGTTTTGTGCTGGAGAACCTTGTGGCATAACCTTTATTTACTTCATTTAGTAAAATCTGCACCATGTAAAATAAGTTCCTCTTTAATTTTACTGCTAATAATAATTTGCTTGTAAAGATGAATCCTCAATGCTGTAAACCTTCAGCTTGGGTCTGTCTTACTCTGTTACATTGTGAAGGGCAAATAGTTAATGGCATAAAGAAGCTTTTGTTAGTGATAGATAATGTGTATGATTTTAGCAGGAGTATATTTTAGCAGCTTGTGAAAAATCAAGGTGAATTTTTACATCTGTGCACTGCTGCATAATTGATGTATGTAGAAGCTGAAATTCAAAGTAAGCTTCTAGGAGAGCCTACATTTGATTTTCCTAAACATTTAAATATATGTATCACACCCTCATTTTAAGATGCCAGTTAATGACTTTATGAACATGTTGGCAGCCAGAGCATTACATGTGGTTTGAGAAATGTGTCTGGATATGCTTGGTAAGCAGTATTGTTCTGACAGTGTACTAAAGGCCATCTTCAATTTGACTGTGCTCTACTTTGTTATGCTGTGAAAGAAAAAGATAATTCAGCAGAGCATTGTGCTGTCGGCTGGAGACGCCACACTTCAGAATACAAATATTACTAGGGATAAATGAATCATTAAAAGAACACTAGCATAAAATATCTGATGAATGAACTCCAGGAGTCTGTGCTGGAATAAATTTAGCATTCACGGACAGTACCATAATATGTGAAATAATAGTATCAGTTCTACATTCAGATGCCAAAAACATTTATGGACCCAGAATAATTGTGAATTACAAGGCTATAAATACAGAGAGGGGATTTGGTGATATCATAATAAACCATGAGAAATTCGCTAGGCTGGTTTCTTATGTTACCAGAACCTTGAGATATATTTACAACCTTGTTCACACTCCTGCAGTTTTAGGGGGCAATTCTCTTCTCACGACACGTTTGTCATTCACATTTGTGCCAAGGGGAGCTATGCATGTGTGTCATGAGTGGAATAGATCCCCACACAATTCAAGGATCCTATAACGAATATCTAATTTAAGAAAAAGGTGGGAAACATTCCCTCTCATCCTCCTCCAAGTTCCCCCACATCTTGTTCTGCTCCTGTGAACGAGGCTAATGAAGGGAATATAGGTAAAGAATGACAAGGTAGCTGCTGTGTTTCTGAACATTTTATCCACAGCTGCATCATTTTTTCCACTTTTTATTACTGAGAAACAAAACAACCAAAGCCCAGATGTTCTGGTCCCAGGTTTCTTTAAAGTGCAGGCTATTGCATTTTAAAAGCCTGTTGTAAATAACCCAGGGAAAGCTGGGATCGTCAGCCTGTCCTTCAAAAGGAGGCTTCATTGTTGTGATACCAGATCCGTTCCTGATAAGAACAGTTAATTAGGAACTGGGGCTGAACCTGAAGTGATATTTGAGAGCATGTTCAGCTTTCAGCATGTCCCACGTCACCTGTTTGTAATTAAGCCTGGTGTCCCCTGCCTTGCTGAGTTGGGATGGTCTCTGCAGGTACTTAGTGTAGTTCACACATCCTGTTATTAGGTGGGTTCCAGCCCGTGCTGCAGGACCCCTTCCCCTCCCAGCAGCTCCCCCAGCCAGCTGCACCATGTTACTGGCCTCATCCTTCTCATAAGTCATTGGCAAAATATGCATGTTCAGTGTGGTGCAGAGCAAGTCGGCTCAGTAATTCCACATTCCTTAGTGTTGCAGGAGGTCTCTTGACTGACCAAGCTGCAGTCTTGCTGCTCATCCCTCTCCTGGCTGTACCTCCAGGCCTGCCAGGGGAACATTTGTGGTATTCCCAGTGGGAAGCGTCTGTGGCTTCATTTACGTCCTTCCACGTGGTTCCTGTTTTACTTTTTGGGTCTTGGTAGACTCACCCTCTATCAGAAGATGAATCACGTCCTTGAGCTATATCTTGGATCTTCCATCCTTGTCAGCTAATGAAACAAAGAGAACAGAATTACAAGATCAAAAAAATAACAACAGTGAAGCGGTCATCAGCAAGAGGGGGGTCCCTGGCAGCCTTGTAGGTGATTTGTAGGCTTTGGTGTGTGTCAGTGATGGGTCCTCACCCAGTGAGTCACTGAGCCTTGCTTTGCTTTGATCACTGCCAGTTTATTTCATTGTCTTTCTCACTTGAATTCGTGCATGGTTTTGCTATGGCAAGGTCATGAGATTATTGATTATTTGTTTTTGTTAATTACTAGTGACTTTTCTTGATATTCTTTGCAGTATCTGTGCGAGCTTTTGTGGCAAACCCAGTAGACAGGGTATAATGCAATCTTAATGCATGTTTTTCTCTTTCGTTATTGTAAAACCACAGTCTGCACTTTGCTTTCACACTGTTTCCAAATTAAAAGCTTTGTGGGATGAAAATTAAATGATAAGTTACTATAAAATTCTATTTCAAAAATCTTGAATGCTTCAGCTCCATCTTTTTAATTTTCTTACTGCCTGAATGACCCTTACTTGTGACAGTGTTGGTCACTATACACTTGCAGTTTTGTTGCACAAATAGATTAAAAAGTCCTTTTATGCTTGTGTTTTTAATCCTCTGTTCAGATACATAAAAATTTGGCCCTGTAAGTTCTGTGGTACAGTAAAAAAAAAAAAAATAAACCAACCCAAATAATTTTGGCAATTCAAACGCAGAAACTAAAAATAATTTAATCTGCAGTGTGAACATAGTTTCATATTTATACTAGCATCTGGCCTCAGGAATTGAATACTCCATTCTTTAAATAGCTTCACTCTGGCTCTTGAATGCTTTGTGACTAGAACATTACCCTACAGTCATGCACCTTGTTTACATATTTCTGTTAAAAGGCAAAAGAACTTACAGTACTTCAAAACATTGGTACAAGGCTCCCTCCTCCCCTCTTGCCTTGGAAAAGAGAAGTTAAAAAGAAAAAAATGCAAGTGGTCTGAAAGTGCATTTTAAATTTAGTTCTCTCAGTTTGCTGCTGGGTACATATTTTACTGTCATTTGTATGAAAAACTGGAATAAAAATTTTCCAAAGAAAATGCGTGCCTTTCCAGATGCCCAACAGTAGCCAAAGAGAAATTTATGTACACTTTATTCATCTCTATGTTTTTAATCTGGCAAGTGTCTTTGTCTTTAAAAACATTTTGCCTAGAGAGAGTGGGTCCTTTTTTGTTACCATATGGTAGAAATAAGGAGTAGATCCAGGTCTCTGTGAAGGAAAAATAACAGAATAATGTAATAAAAAGGTAACCACTATAAACTGGAGGCTAATGATTAGCTTTTTACCATCTTTAGGGACAAAGTATCTTTTTATAGTTTTATGATCCCTGCCCAGCCTGACTTCAGGAGGAATTGCATTTTCAGAATTATATATTTGTAACTTCAGCTAAGCTTTACAAATTTAGTAGATCCCTATTTAGTGTCTATTGGTGAATGTAAGTCCAGCCTAATATTCTTACTGCTATTTTTTCATTCACATGTCTTGAGGTAAACCTAGGAGCAGTAGAGAAAATATCCCATTTTTAAACCTTAATCCAGAATCCATTCATATGAGTCACTAAAACAAAATCATAGTGGTTTAGCTAAAAAAGGCTTCATGTCCAAAGAGAACGTTCCTTAGAATGCTGGCCCATTTCCCACAATGTTTCTTGAATGTGTTTTATATGTTGTCTTTGTGCTATTGTAAAACATCAGGGATTAGCTGCTGTACTTTGGTGTGTGGGAGGCTCCTGGTATTTCTGTGGACTGGTCAGTTTGAACAAGGGCAGGGGGCTTGTCCCTTGAGAGGTGCTCAGCCCCCTCAGCTGCCTGTGCTGCTTCTCCTGTGGAGGAGCCTTCCACCTCAGGTAGGGAGAGCATTTCTCTTTCTTGTGGTAAGTCTTCCATGCTGCAGAATGGGTTTAGGCTTGCTGCTGTGGTGTTCAGAAACACCCTGCAGCAGTGAGAGAGGCAGAGAAATCAGGCCCTGTCTGCCTCTGTGAAAAACTTTGAGAGTAAGTTGTTTTGTTTGTCCTGCACAGCTGTTAGAGCCCTCAACAGAAAAGAGTCTCAAGGATAGTCATCCCACTTGGGTTTTGGGAGTTCATTTCTAGGTTTCAGACTAGCCTGGGACACTGAGAATGTCAGTGCCAAGGCTTTACTCCAGCATGACTTCCAGCTTTCATCCTCCTGTGATGGAATGAGAAGGGGGTGATGCAAAGTTGGATAGGAGCAGGGGTGAGGATGGCTGGAGACAGCAATAAGGGCAGCTTCTCTACACTAGGATTTTTGTTAGCCTTCTCTGCAGGGAGGGTTGGTGCTCATGTTTTACTTTATTTTTCAGACCTCAGCCCTCTGACTTGCATATAGTGAATGTGGATGGTGCAGGATTTAGCCTTTGGTGATTTCAGATACCATGTGATTCTAAGGCACAAAACGTTTGATTTATTGGGTAAAGCCTATTTAATATCTTAAAAGCATAGCGTAGGAGATCAGATGTGAGCGTAGCAGCCTTAAAATATATTCCCTGACAACATACTTAAGAATGTTTAGGTCTATATGAAATATACAGGAAATGAGGCCAATTTTATCCTTGCTGTTTTGATGGCAGGGTGCACAGGGAAGATGGAGAGAGTGTGGACAGGAATTCATATGTTTGATAACGTGAGCCCAGCATATTTGCACAAATGGAACAGGAGCATTTTTCACCCTCTGCAGCAGAAACTATTGGTAGTTTCTTTGCCTATTTGAGAGACTATGACTGATCAGATATATCAGCAAATCCATGTGAGTTAAAATGAAAAGTCATTCCCTCATCCCTGGCCAGTTGTGTACGGTGTTTGCACAAAGCTGTACTTCTTTGCCATTTCTGGTGGGTTAGGGAATCACAGAGAGCTAATTCTGAACAATCAGAGATGAAGAGAGGCTGCTGTCCTCTATCAGACCCTTTTTCCCCTCATTGCCTTGTAGATCAAGTCTGTCTAACAGTAAGAAAAGGTTTATGTACATTTACTCTGAGAATACTTATTAACTGTTCTAAAACAGAGGCTTTAATGAACAGCTAAGCAGAGAGCAGTTGCCAGAAGGATTTGTAACAATTTCTGATCATGCTAATGTCTGACCATTGTCTTGTGCTGCAAAATTAATTTTTTTCCTTTTTTTCCCAAGAATGTCAGACTGCTTAGTGTATGGCTGGTTTTCTTAAAAAAGCACATAATTTTCTAATTTTTAGGAGAAGAATGCAATTAAAGTTCTTATATTAAGAGGAATATTGTGCCAACAGTTCTTGGAAATTGTATTGTCCAGGCTGTAAAAACATGCTGAAAGCATTGTTCATACCTTGCTGGGCATGTGGCAAAATTTCCTACTTAAAGTCATATAACATTCCTTGAGCAGCAGGTATTTTTAGTGGGCAAGTCGCAACAGTTTTGCAAATGTTTGTTTGGGTGGGTAGAAACTTGGAAAATACACTGTGGTTCAGTTTTTTCTAGTTATTACAGTGGTTTTGTCACTTATGCTTCCTACGGTTGTAGCACCTCCAGCTGCAGTGCAAGCTCTCAGGAAACAAGCCCTTGTCATGGGTGGTGCAAGGAGTGCCCTAAGCTCAGTGGGGCTGGCAGGGCCCTTCATCAAGACATGACAGAATTGGGATGGCAATCATAGAAAAAATGGAATTCCAGTTTCCATTGTGCTCCCTTTTCTTCAGAACATGTCTGTATGGACTGCATGTGGGACAATTTTGTCTGTGCTTCCTTGAGATCTTTGCCCCACCTATCCATAAGAATTTCTCACCATGTCCGTTTCTCAGTCAGTTCACTAGCCAGGTTGCCCAAATCAAAATAGGAAACAGGGCTCATTGAAGGAGCATTCCCTTTCCCCTGGTGAGGTGACTCCAGATCCATGCCAATGCTGGGATTTTAATTTCTAGATACCACCCCTTCCTGTTTTCAAACCCTCTGATACTGCAGGCTTGAATTGCAAGGGGGGCTTAGCATCCCCAGGCTTGTCCTCGTGCTGGTGCAGGAGGAGGCAGCCCATGCGCCAGGAACAAAATGTTTGGCATCTCTGAGAAATTCCCGTCTCACTTGCATCTGGTATAAATGCACCCCGCAGTTTATTGAGTTGCTCATCATGAACACTGTGGTTACTGTGCAGTAACTATTCTTTTGCATATTCTGTTCGTTCTGGGTATTGTAGGCATTAGTGCATCAGTTGAGTACTGATGAGAATGATTAGATGAGAGTGAAATGTTACAGGTCATTAAACAAACAAACAACCCCACCTTCATTTTATCGAAGGTACCTATAAATCTCATCAGTTTTCTGCTTTACAGCCAGTTGACCAAGGATCTGTGTGAAAGGGCGGGCTGTTAGCTAAAGGCAACTCAGACTGCTTTAAGCAGCTGTGAACTACTTTTATAGTGCTACCAGTCTATTTCATTTCCAGAAAGTGAAAGTTCGAAGTAGGTCCTGAGTCTGGTTTCTCACATGTGAGATCATTTTGCTACCCATGACCTAGAAACCAACAATGAATGTGTAAATTACAGATGAGAAGAAAATTCAGAATTGACTGTAAGGTGAATGGAAGTCGAATAATTCCCTGAACTTCAACTGTGAAAAGAAGAAAAGATCGCTGAATTCTAAAACAGGCTTCAGTATGGACAAAGAAAATGTTATTTTAGTATAGATTAAACTCATGACTAAGATATAGAGGGATTATTGTGTCTGTTTCAGATGTAATTTCATGCCTGAGAATTTACATTGAAGGCAAACTGTTCTGGATCACATTAGCGAAGGCCCTGTTTTGCTGTCAGTTTAATTAAATGGAAACTGCTGGCAGGGAGACCTGAGTAGGTTTATAGAAGCAATACTTTCTATGTTGGAGCAGGAAACTGTTAGGTCTTCCAGTTTGAAAAGGACACAGAAATGAAACCTGTGATTCATTCTTGTTTACAAACTCCCATCTAGTATACAATGACCTTAGTGATAAATTAGCTGCAATTACATGTTATATGAGGTGGGCTTTACAATAGCTGCAGACTTCATGGTTATGAGAACCATGACCTTTGACAGGGAGGTTAGAACATGAAGTTTTTCCAAACAGTGCCTAGATCTTCAAAAGTATTTGTGTTTGCTTCCCTGTTTCACGTGAGTAGATTGACAAGATGTGTGGTGGGTGTTCTGTTTGCTCGCCACAAGATTGTTGTCAGGCAAACCATCCCCCCCCTCCCCCCCAGACAAAAAAGCCCGCCCTTCAGGAACATTGATTTATCTGTTAACTGTGTCTGGCATGTTGCCTTTTGGCTTTGATTTCAGAGAGAAACATATTTGGTTACTTTAATAGGCAAAAGCACTGAACCTGACTTGTAGGGGAAAAAATTGTTTTCTTTCCCTTTTTCAGTTCTGTTTATTGGATCCTGACGTTCTGTATCGTAATTGTGCAACGGTTCCAAGTTGGAGTAAAGAAAAGTAGAACTGGATGTCAGGCTCCATCAGCCTCATTATTTGAGAGCCAGCTTTTCTGGGTGACTCAGTGGGACTGAAAATGCATGTTTATGCCAGTTAATAACCACCCTGTGACACCAACTCAGATTATATCAAATGCTTTTTTGTTCTCGAGAATTGTTCACATCACCTATTTATATCTCTTTTTATTTATGTTGGTTTTTTTATCTTAGAAATTTTTGCTGAGCTGGAGTTGACTTGCCTTTTTCTCCCAGATCTGTTTGTTCACTCTTTTTTGCTTCTTTCAGATATACTAAAAGATAAGGATTTTTTTTTCTTGTATTTTTTGACCAAGGAAACCCAGGTCTTACTATTTTCAGCTACTTCTCCAATTTGATGTCACAGTGTGCAAGAGTAAAAGTTGAGAATTTGAGAAAGTAAGGGTTTTAATCATGTTACAGTAATTGTATATTTTATTCTGTATGTACACACAAACAGAAGGTGATTACCCAGACTCATGCTGATGACTACATAGTCATCTCCGGTGAAACTGCACGTATCTCTTTGTGTGTGTACATGCAGCTGTATGTACTGCTGAGCTCCAGTACCCATAGAGCACTTGGCCAAAAGAGTGTATTTTTGAAAGGCTTAACATTCTTCACATAAGTATCAGAAGTAATAAAATACATAGTTCAAGACCTACAAAGATCAAAAGAGAAAGAAGGAAAAAAAAAAAAGAGTTTTTAAAAAAGCTGTATTAGCAGCAAGAGAAACAGAACAAGGAGGTTGTTGGGAGACCTCCATCCCTGTAAATGCAATGTTTTTTTCAGGGAAGTTGTAGGAAGAATCCATGTTTTAATATTAACTTCAGTCATGCCGTAGCCCAGTGCCTCCAGTGAACATGAGGCTCTGCGTGGCTGGAAGGTAGGTGAAGATGAGATTTGGAAAATGGTTACGTAACTGTAGGTGAGAGGATGGAATAAATTCTTCCTCCATCATCAGTGCTTTTGCCTCTCCCAGTAACACAATGCAGTCCATCCCAAAGCATCTCCTGGTGTTTTCCTGCGTGTGCTCACCTCCGCTTGGTCCTCTGCCTCACCTGGGCAATGAGCTCCCGAGGCACAGCTCCCAATGGCATTTGCTTATCAATAATTAAAAATAAATCAACAACCAGCAAACTCTCTTCACATCCAGAGGCCATCCATCAGAGCTGTTCCCCAGGTCTCACTTATGGATGCTAGGGGTAGAAAAGAGAGGAAAGGGTCGGTTGGTTTTGATCCTGACAGTGGTGAGGTAAGAAGGGCAGAGAAGTTGGGAAGGAATTAGTAGATTACTTTGTGTGGATAAGAAGCAGAATTCGTGACAGAGTGGGACAAATAATGGTCAGTTCCATTTGCTTCCATCACAAGGAAGGATTTCAGCTGTCTGCCCCTAGAGCTTCCAGCAGGACAGACTACCCTAGCAGTGATGGGCAATATTTGGCTCCTGAGCCCCTGTCCCACCAGGCATTTGGCTGGCTTTGAGGAGCTTGGGTCGCTTTGTCTCTCTCAGCCTGTCTCCCTGTTAGCCTGGTCCCAGTGGCTGCAATGCAGGCACATACTTCATACTATGGAATTGCAGGATTCCTCAGTGGAGCTCTGCCAGTTGTGTTGGAAAGCTGTAAGAAAGCGAAATCTTTGTGGAGGAGGTGCCTTTCTAGGCAACTGGAAAGGAGAAAAGACTTTCCCAGTTGTAGTGGTGGTAAGGCTCAAAGCTGGTAAAAAATTTCAGTCTCAAGAAAGTAAAATGAAATTCTTTAGCAGCTATTTTATTTTAGTTTTTCTTTTCCTGTTCTGCTTCGTGACAGAACTTCAAATAATTATGTTGATTTATGATTACAGGTATTTCAAAGCTGTAGTATGCTGAAACAAAGCAATGCCAGCTTATTGTTTCTGGCCCTATCCAATTATACAATTGAGTTTAGGCATGTAATAATGTTACAACAGAAATATCCATCATGATGGATTGAATTTCATGAAGTACAACACAAGAATATTTATAGCTCCATTCTTAAAGCTACTTTTGAGTCAAAATGTGCCTCCTTGGTATGGCCTTTAAAAACAGGAGAAAATCTGAAACTTTTTTCAGTCTAGCCCCAAACATACCACAACCCATTGCCTACACAGGAAGGGGGGTGTAGGTTGATGATAAGCAGAAAATGATAGAATAGAGTAATTATTTCCGCTAGAAAATGAGGATCCGGCATTATTTATACAGTAACACAAAGTCATTATTTGGCTATGCAACTGTAATGAAACAATAAAGATCATACTTAATTTAAGTATCAATTCTGAAGAGACTTCTTGCTTTCCCTTTACCGTTTTAGCTATTAAAACAAATTTGAATTGCTAGTCTAGTTTCCCACTGTGTTTTAGCAAGCAGAGTGGGCAAAACCTCCCCTCCTCCCATCTCTGTTTAAACGTAGACCTTTGGCATTCCAGAAATCTGACCTTGTTTGTAGGGAATGGCTCATTTTTCTATAATGTAATATGAAGCACTCTTGTGTTTTGATTCCGTGAACTAGAGAGTTTAATGTTCCAGCTTGCCATGATAAGGATATGATCTGGTTAGAGATAGAAACACTAAAGGAAATTATCCATTGTACTATTCTTTAACATATTGTTTGCCTAGCAGTTTCATTTAGAATCATTTGGAATAATCTCGAAGTACCTTTTTTAAAGGATTCTTTTTATTTCTTTTTTTTTCCTTTTTTTTTTTTTTTTTTTTGGTTGTTGTTGTTGGCCTGGATAAAAAGTGGAGCTTTAAGATATTTCTCCTAAAATAAATGTGAGGCCGCCTCATTTATAGTCAGCATGCCTTGATTACTTGCAGACATGCTGGAAATTTACATGCGCTTTTCTCCATTATAAAACACTGATCTGTTCAGATCATTAGCTCCCTCATGACTAGAGTTTGGCAGCAAGCCAAGGCAGGCTAAATCTGTAGCTGTAAATCGTGAGTTGAAATAGCAGAAAGTGGATTTGTAACTTAAAAAGTGTAAACAGTTTGGAAAATGAAGTAATTTTAGAGTATGATTGATTGCCTTAAGATTGCACTTTAAATTAGCCCAGGGTCTCCACTGCAGATACAGGCACTAACTGCTCATTATATATTTTCACTTTTCTTTGGAACAATAGCATTGTTGGTAGGCTTTGAAACAATGTATGTTTCTCCTGGAGTGACCTTTGAGGAAATGAATAGTTTTATTGTGTGTCCATTACTTTGCCTGGAACAACATTTTTGAGTTATTAATTTGCTATGGTCTATAAATAAAGAAATCAAAATGCAAAGCAGCTGTATTATGCTGCATATAGTTCATCAAACTTGTATTTAAACATCACCATTTGAGAATGGTAATGCACTGAATAAATAATTTTTTTCCCCTCTGAAAAAGAAGTAATGTTTTGCCTAGCCTGGAGATTGGTCCTTGAATCT
Source organism: Lanius collurio (assembly GCA_020086605.1). NCBI lineage: Eukaryota > Metazoa > Chordata > Aves > Passeriformes > Laniidae > Lanius > Lanius collurio. The sequence continues at coordinate 4,004,877 of JACBWW010000010.1, read as the reverse complement.
TGTAGAAGCAAAAATTATTATTTTTAGCACAAGCAATTGGTGAATGTTGTGGGGGGCTGCTGCTCTGCATTCCCTCTTTCAAGGACTCTGTTTAACTAAGTTGTTCATCCATGGGATATGGGGCTGTGGGCTGAAAGGGAAGGAGTCGTTGAAAGGTGCATTCAGGAATGTGGAAAACATTTGCTAGGTTTGGAGTGTTCAGCATTTAGGGCATCATCTGCCCGGCTTGGTCTGCACTGGTCAAGAGCAGTAAGGAGTGGGAGATGCAGCAGCCTGGTGATGGAAGAATGTAGTGCCATGTAATATCTGGTGTCTTGTGAGCTCTGGCTATTTGCAAATGGTGGCTGAAGCATTTGTTGCTCTTTCCCAAACAGAAACAAAACCCATTGATAATGTGCCTGCCTACCCAGGATGTCTGAAGTCACAAAGGTTTCCAGTGTGGAACAACACCTCAGTGTAACTTTGTGTGTGTGGGCACATAATTCAGGAGTATGTGCTAAGCATGTAGATTTTGTGCATCCAGGACTTCATGCTTTGACCGTGCTAGAAATTAGGAATGTAAAGCTATTAACTGACATTAGTGGTGTTTACAAATCCCAAAAAATAGCTCTTGACTGCTTGAATAGAGTGTATAATAGAAACTCCTACAATTGTATCAGTGTGTTTTTCATCTCTTTCCTTGTCTTAGGTTTGGTATCTAGCATTCAGTAGACACACAGCTCTGTTTTGTCGTTTTCCTGGAAGCTCCTTTTCCAGAGAAAAATTTTTCTCAGTGTTATCACCCTTCCTTGATCGTCCTTCCTTACTCCCTCCACGTTTGAAATGAATGTTTGCACTTGTAAAAGAGGTATGGCTGGGAGGTCTGAGCACAGGTCTTCGAAGCAGGACCTGCTGAATGCTGAACTAAGTGACTCATTCAGTGGCCTTAAGCAAGTCAGAACATCTCTCATGAAGTTATTTCATATGTAAAACAGGGGAAATAATACTTATCTGTCTACCTGCCTCATAGGAATACCCTGAGGACTAATTAGCATCCATTAAATGCTTTGAAATAGACAGTGCTATCTATTATTAGAGCAGATTCCAGACCAATAGTGTGTTAGGATTGTTTCCTACTCGGGAGCCTTCCTCTCTGCTGGGTGTGGGACCGAAGCCCATCGGGATCAGAGCACAAGCCACCTGGTGTTCTCTGGAAGATCGGTAGGGTTCTGCCGGGCCCTTGCTAGGCAGGTTCACTGGAGACTTGATGCTTTCACTGAAAACTTGGAAAGGGAGTTTGCCTAGAGAAAGGAGTGGGAGGATACTTGCTTGTTCTCCTCAGCTCATAGGCATAACTTGTCCTGAAATCCTTTCTCACCCTGCCTCCACCTGAGGCCTTTTCAGATAATTCAGGTAGCATGGCTTCTCCTCTTTTCCAGGGATGGTTTCCTGGTCCTGCAGAAGAGGAAGAGAATCCTGTATTAGTTCTCAGGAGGAGCGTGGGGCTGGGTTGGTGTGTTCCCATCACAGGGAGCCCTTTCTTATTCAAAAAGCCATTCCTCTTCCTTGAAGAGCAAATGCTTATATTCTTTCTCTTCACTGGATAACAGAGAAAGTCTGTTTATAAAGTCCTTAGAAGGCAAAATCTCATTTTGGGTATAGGATCCTAAACTCTGCAGGTGTGTGTCTGCTGAAGTCTGGGAGTCTTTTCATTATCATAACGAGGAGGGTTGTCATCTGACCAGCAGCCCCTTCTGTTCTCTCGTGCATCTTCTCTCACCATATACTTTTGTACCTCTCTAAGAGATGCCATAATAATCTAGTTCAAAGAACCCATCCCTGTTCTCACTGGAGCCCACAAGCCTGGTCTTTCTATCATTGAGACTAGGACTCGGTCCAAATTAACTGGAGAGACGCTTTATTTCTCTCCATTTGCTCCTCACGCGTCTCTCAGACCATGAGTAATTTGCAGTGAGACGGGACAGCCTGTGTGAAATTTTCCAAGGGAATTTTCTCTATTTTAATAATGTTAATGAAATTTCTTAACACTTCATCAGCTTTTTCAGCATATGTTGCTGGGGTTTTGGTGCTCTCTGATTTTTCTTCAATACCAGAAGGCCCCTACCTTAGGAATAGAACTGAAGGCTTCTGTGAGCATTTGGACCCATTGCTGAACCTTGATCCTGCAGAAACATTTTTGCACAAGTATCAGTAGATACCATTTTGAGGAGGTTCTCTGCCTCTCCTCTTGTGCCTGCAGGAAGGGGAAGGGACCAGGAGCAATCGTCCCACAAGCTCTCATATGCCTGCAACCAATTCTTTTTCCACAGAAATGAGGCTTTGCATCAGAAACAACTAACGATACGACCTTGGTTACACAGGAAGGCCCTGGTATTTCTGAATTGAAGCACAGTTGGTTTGTTTGTCTTATCCTGCATATCACTCAGGTTTTGGTCCTTGTATACTAGACAGGGGTATAAGTTAGCTCCCTTTACTTTTAGACCTTCTCTTAGTCCTTTTCAGCTCTAGTTTACTTTGTTGTGATGCAGAATAGGATTAAATGAGCAACCACAGACTTACTCATATGCCTGTAGCAGCATTTAAAGCAGCATTTGGGTTGTTTTTCAGAGCAGCAGTTTGAGGGGTTATTTGGTACAACATGAGAAGTTCAGTTAGGAGGTGAGGGTTTCCAAGTAGCTGGGGAAGTGTGGTACAGGGCAGTTGGGTCAGTGGCCTGGAGCTTGGCAACTCCCATCTGGCCTTTCCTCATGGTCTTCATGTTGAGTTTCAGCTCCTTACTGGGAAGGAGGGGAACTTCAGTAAGGTTCTTTTGGGGAGCAGGTGTGTGCTACACTGGGATGAGATAGAAGACAGCAAATTCTTGGAAAAATATGTATGATGCTAGCATTTTTGTAGTTGCTCTTTTTTTTTTTTTACATAAATAGCATTGTGTTTCTAATTCCAATTCTGTGCCACTCCTGGATTTAAGCATATTACACTGCAGATGATAACACGAGTTTATCTGTAAAATTCGTAAACTGTGGTTTTTGTTTCCCAGCTTGACTTCTTTTTCTCTTGTCTTTGATTGGTTTCCAAAAAAGTTATTAACATGTGGCAAAACAAATACAAGGGGCCACTGAGGCTTATTAAAAATGGTTTCTTTTGTTCATATCTAGCAGTTGACAAATTGTCTTGTGCTCTATCTTATCTGCTCCCGTGTGAAAGGTTACATGAGAAAATGGCTGCAAATAAATTGCTATTGAATGTTGTTGAAGACTAAGCATACAGCTTCTCTATTAAGGACCTCTTTTAAAGCTCTCTATTCAGACTCCCCCCTGCATGTCTCTCTAACACTTGTCTGTTATATTATGTTTGGCACAGAAGGAAACATTAAATAGAAAAGCAACATCTGACTGTGGTGTTTCTAGACCCTATTATCCCTCTGTCAAATGTCCACATGAGCAGGGTACAATTTTTGTCTATCTTGATGATGATTTTTGAACATTTTATGAACTGTCTTCATAGTGAAATGCTAGAAACAAATGAAATTGAAAAGCATATTTTTACAGCTTTGGAAATCTTACTTAAATCAGTGTAATGAGACGCACTCAGTAAAATGTAATTATTCTCACTTCTCCATGTGTCAAAGAAATCAGCAGTATGGTTAGGGAGCGGAGGGTTACAGTGAGCTTGTTATTTTTATACAGAGCCAGATACTGCTTGTGTGTAGTAAATTGTAAATAGTAGATAATGCAGGTTTTATGTGTATTAAATACCCTGCAAGAATTAACAGGGTTGTTACTTCATTAAGGGTTTCAAAGAGGGCATAAATATCAAAAAGCAGGGCTTGACTGTTTAAATCACTGGACCATTTCCACCCTCCACCCCTCATGTCACAGCTCTGGGACCGGCAGCTTCTACTGCTGCTATTTCGAGGAGGGCACAGTTCCTCCCAATTTTCAGAATGATAGTGAAAGAGCCCCGTGTGAGACACCAAAATAAGGCTTTTGACTCATACTTCTGTGTGCAGTGGAAAATGAAGGCGGTGGATTCTGCCGCATGGAAGAGGTGGTGAATCAGTCCCTTATAAGTAAGGCTGCGTTTCCTTGTCTTGTCATTTATGTTTGAATGGTGCATGGAGGTGAAAGAGAGAGGAGATGACAGAAGACCTGGTTACTCTGATATTAAACCCCGTAATTCAGTTTCACTCTCAGCAACTTTCCACTTCTTTTCATGCCACACAAGTATGGATTTGTCATGGGCCTCTTCAGCGCAGGTGACAAATAACAGGCTGTGAGTTTAAAATTCATCAGTACAGATAATGTCTTGAGGAAGAAACAGTTCAGTCTCCAGCACTGGCTTGGGGAATCTGTTACATTTTTGAGCTCATTGTTCCAATGGTTAATTATCACAGCTGAAAAAATGTGTGCCCCACTCTTGCCAGGGGCTCTAGTTGCATGTTTCTCCACCAGAGTAGTTTTTCATTCTCCAGTATTTTCTCTGTACAGTGCTACACTTTCAGAAAGGGGAACCAAGAGACATGATCGTAGAATTAATAATACAGCGGATGAGAGGGTGTTGTAGGGAAAGTTAGTGAATGTGAGGATGTGATCCCCCCCACACAAAGGTGCTGTAGGGAATGTGTGACTTCAACCTCAGCTGCAGTACTGATGCTCATAGCATAACCCCCATGCTCAAGTATTTGCAGCATCAGGCTTTATGTGTAGGTGCTGAAGTGTAGTTCGGTGGTATGTTGGATGGTGTTCAGAGATTGCTGAAAACGGTGCATTAAATAGCACTTTGAATTGCAAAGTGCTGGTTCAGTTTTGTCTATGAGAATGATAACACTTATTATCTGATTGTTCCCTGTGCAAATCTCACCTCAGGAAAAATTAAATTATGTTTGAATTCAGCTAAAGCAAAGTATATCATTATTTTCTTTCATTATTAAAAGGGATTTTTACTGTTTGTTTGTTAAAACTGAAGCAGCTGCCATGTTAGAGCCTTAGATGATTTAAAAGCAAATACAGAGGGAGAGCCATTTACAGTACAATTGGCTTGTTTAATGTGATTTAATTCCTCTTGTTGGCTTCGTCATATTACCAAATTATGTTTTCAGCTCCCCTCCCCTTTTTAATTCTTTCTTCTTTTTGTTATCAGCAGAATTGAAGCTGCTTATCAGTAACCACGACAACCAGGATAAATACTTGTTTTAAAGCTGATGCACATTCATCCTGAATGGTCCACATGACCCAGAACATTCAAGAGGACAGGCAGCATGTGCTCCCTTCTACAGTCAATCTTCCCCTTCCCCCCATCTCCATCTGCTTTAGAGAGCTAATAGGGCACTTTAAAAACCTTTTGTGTCAGAGCGGTTTTCTGTAGCCATCCATGGCTGCTTGGACATGGGCTGGCCCCAGCTTGTGACCTGAGGAGTAAGGAGAGAAGGAAATTTTGGGAGGCAGGGAGGCGATTTCACAGCCACATGGCCAGGTCGGCTTGCCCTTCTCGGGCTCCTGCAGCTGCCTTCGGTGGCAGGGTGACCTGCAGCTCTGCAAACCCTTCTGAAGGGGAACATAATCCCGGCTGGGCAGGAGCTGAACAGAATGAAGGAGTGACTGGAATTGGGCAGGACAGGGAAGATGGTTGTGGTAGGAGAGAGGCCCCAGCATAGAGCCACCTGGTCCATGGCCCGTCTCTGGTGGAGGCAGGCACGCTGGCTGGGGTGGCCAGAGACAGTCATTTCCTTTTGAGGAAACTTAAGGATCTCTCGCTTAGCCAGAAATTTCCCAACAAGAATTTCTGCGTGGCCTCTTTGCTCTCTTCCTTGCTTTCTAAGTTGCTTGATGCTTTAGAATAAATCCTTTAAGCCCTCTCTGTCTCAGTTTCTCTCCCTGTGTAATGGGGATAATAATTTTTACTCATCTCCATAAAGCAGCTTGAGGCCTGTGGATGGAAGAGTTATATAAAAGCTGGAAATGACGATTGTCAGTCACTTTTCTTTTGAGTCTAGAAACACCTCATAAGGTTTATGAGGCACTTCCTAAGGTGCAAGAGGATACCGGGAGTGCAAGGTTGGAGCTGGAGTTATGAGAAGATGAATGTAGGATTAGGGTCTGAAAAAGGATGTGAAATGCCTGGTTGGAAACTTTTTCAGAATTAAATTTCTTTTGTCTTCTTCAAAAATTGGATTTAGGATGTGAATTTCAAGTGATTTAGCGAGATAAATATTATAGAAGATTTGATTATATTGACATACTGTCAGTCATTGATCAGCATACTTGGGTTTGTTCCCTTTAAGTAGGAGTAGAACAACTCTGATCCAAATAACTGAGTGTAAAATTTTGTTCAACCATGTGCTCTAAGTACGTATAAGATGATGCTGTCTTTTTTTCTTTTTTTTTAATGACTATTGCTGTTCAGTTGAACAGTAGTTTCAATCTGCAGTAGATTTGTAAGTATTCTCTTTCTTTCAAATATTAAACTGATCTTAGGAATTCTTTGAAAGGCTGATGCTCTGCTGGCACTGTGACAGAAAACGGAGGGCTGGGGAAGTGGCATGAAATTCTGAGAATTAGCTCCGTCTCCTCCTTAAAAAGGGAGAAATATCTGACTCATGCAGAAAAGCTGCATATTTTATTCTCAGTATTGGCAGAAATGACTTTTGCCTTTTGATCAATTTAAAAGCAGAATCAGGCAGGCAAAGGTCCATGTCAGAATTACAGGCAACTTGTTAACATCATCATTATCTGGTAAACATAAATGTAATCACTGTGTTCGTATCCTGCAACATATTGCCTTTGTTCTTGATTGCATTAGCATTCAAATAGAGGGGGGTTCTTAAAGCAGGGATGAGTAGCATGGGTCCTGCCAACAAAGAAGTATCCCTGTTGTGTCAATAATTTACCCAAATTTATTTAAAACCGAAACCACAGATTTCCTGTGCCATCTCATGTGGCTAAATCATTACTGTATTTGCATTTATCTGTGAGAGAAATATGATTCTTAGATTAATATTTTTAGGTCTTGTGATTAATTAGCCAGCTGAGGCACACCAAGTGTCTTTACTAGAGGGAATAAAGACCGTGGGAATGAAAAGGCAGAGTGGATTGGAAGAGCTATGTTTGAGAAGTCTTTCTTAACCACTGGAGAGAGAGTGGATCAGTGTGCTAGAGCATGCCTTGTGACGATGGTGCAGCTACCTGAACTCCTCAGCTGTGGCTCACAGGCCACAGCAGATTCCTACTGTTGGGCCTGGATTCCTGCTGTGGTTCTTAGTCGTGTGTCTGTTCAAAGAATTCAGTGTTCGAAACGGTCCGGCAGGAGCCAGGCATAATCCTCCCATGAAGGTTATTTCACTGGGAGAGCTGTCCTTTCCCACACAGGAGTACCCAGAGGTGTAGCTGATGACTCTCACTGCTGCTTGGCCACCTGCAGTTGCCTTGGAAGTTTGGGGGTGTTTGGCAGGTCTGGACTATGATATGGGAAGGTGTTCTCATTGCATCATTCCTCTTAAAGATTCCTCTTAAAAGATTTTGAGGTCATAAAGACACAGTTTCTTATTCCTCCTTGTGGTTGCTCTTTCATTGCTCTGCTGTTTCTGTTGCTTTTGGACCTTTTGAGAGATTCAGGGGTTTTAGGTAGTTGTGTGGTAAGTTCATTTCTGTCTGCTGAAAACTGTCCTCTCTCTCTTTGGGCTTTTATTAGGACAGGCAACTCTGAGCTGTGTAGAGCCTGTCTGACCTGCAGATACTGGTTTTGAAGGGTGAGCTACACATCTTTGCTTCATCTACACTGTGTTCTCATGCCCATACTGTAGAAAGTCATTGCCAGAGAAGAACAAGAGAAGGAGAACTAGATTTTAAGAGCTGGAGGGTCTTGGGAGGTCAGTGACGCCTGAACACACTGCCCTGCAATAGTCAGGAGACCTCCCATCATGGGGGTCACAGCCATGTTCATTCAGCACTGCTAACCTTGCCATTCCCAGTTCCTCCAGATGCATCCTCCACTACCGCCGTATCTCCTGCATATTGATGATAACAGTCAAAGCCGTGCATACAAGCAATATAATCTAATTATGATATGTGAATCCTCTGGGAGACCCCCTTAGTAACTGAGGGTTGTGAAAGGCAGAGGAGTGAGGGCACCGTGCAGGAGAGGAACCTGATGGACCGAGCTCTGCAACTTCATTTTCTCTCTATATTCCAGATAACTCCCTTGCTCAGTTTGCTACCCACAGACCAAAGCATTGTCCCATTTTATCTGGTTCCCCTGATACTTTCATTGCTTATCTTATGAAGATCTGTGTCAACATTTATCAAAACAAATGGCAAGCCTGGGACCTTTTAAGTAGTTTTTTTAGTTAATAAAACCAATCTTCTACTTCTGTTATGTTAAAAGTACATTATCTTTTTATTACAAACTCTCTGCAGCTCTGTCTGTTTTCTGTTTTCCTTCTTGGCAATTTCATGACTGCTCCAGTTGATTGCTGTATGGAGAATTACAAAATCATTAAGGGTGGGGTTTTACCAGCTGACTTACAGTACAAGCCATTTCTCAAAATAACCACAACAGTGCAATACTGATGTGTAATTTACGTCACAGTATGTTTTTATGAAATAGTTTGTGGCTTATTCATTTAGATTTAGAACTGAATATCTCTTCTCTCACTTTTTAATCAAGCCTGCTTTTTTTTTTTCTCTCTACTTTTTTTTTGTACTTTTTAATATTTTCCACTCTGAGTCTTGGCTTGCCTCCAACTTACCAGCTACACTGAGAAGGAAAAAACTGATTTTTTTTTCCTTTTTTTTCCTTTGCCTGCAGTTTAACTGCAAATGTGTTTCCCCTTTGATGTATACATTTGTGTTAACTGCCTCAGAAGAGATGGTAGATGTGTGGTAGAATATATTGCACAAAGGTAGAGCAGAGAATTGATAAGAGATGTAAAAGTTTGCAATTTCAAACCATACCATGTTTATATTTAGCCTCCTGTGCTTGTGCATTTCCTTTTTAAAAATTACTTTCTGTGTAACGTCATGTAATTAGAACAGGAAAACATTGAGCAACTGTAAGAAGAAAAAGAGCACTTAAACTGAAATTTACCTTCTGAGAAATTATATTCACCTTTTTTTTTCCTTAAAATTTTTTTTTCTTCCCTTCACATTACCGAGTTGTTAATGATAGTAACAGATGTACAGCCCCTTATCTATGTCATTGTTCTGCTTGTGTTTTCTGGCGGGGGGGAGAAAGTCATTTTCAGTAATACAGAAAATGAATGGACAGAAAATGGGAAAAGCCTAATTACAAAAAATATTCTGTGTCACAACAGAGTAGCAATTAAATTGAAACTTCAATATAATTATCAATAACAGTTGAGCTTGGAAGGGTGCCAGGCATGTAAAGTTGGTGCTCAGCCTTTATGTGGTTGCTAGGAGCACGGCAAAAAGTATAAAGCTTAGAGAAAGGAATGTCTAATGTAATAAAGTAACAGAAGGTAGCATAAATCATTGTGAGAGCAGTTCATATTGACATTATTTTACTTAAATTGGGTCGAAACTAGACATTTAGTCTTACAAGAGGCACAAATTCATATTTCTTCTGCAGGAATAACTCTGTGCTTTCTGGGAAGAAGTGGAGTGTGCTTTCATAGCACCAGCCTCATACATATTTGGAATCTTTTAAGCAAAAATCTTTAAATGTTTGTTTCTGTTGGCATCCAAATGCATTTGCACTAATACGATTAAAAGAACTAAAGGGCAAAATACTTGGCAGCTTTTGCAGTTGAAGTAATTAGGTACAGGAAGGAACATGCATAGTTTTTCCATCAAGCTCTATAAAATCCTGGTGTGAAGGTCTTTGTAAAGAAAAAAAAATGCTTACTGATGTTGAGGGTAGATTATGGCAGTTAGCAATAACATTATAGGCTGATGTTTCTGAAACAGGCAAACAAAAAGCGTGTTACAGGTTTTTTTTTTCCTCTGCTCTCTCTGTAAATAGTTCTGGCTCTAGATGGATTTGTTAGGAATTCGTGCTTTTAACAGGCTTTATTTTTTTTTTTCTTTTGGGGCATTTAATTGTCTTGCCTTACATATTAAAAATGGTTGTGCTGATTTAAAAAGTCGGTTCTTGCATAGATTCATTGTATTTGGCATTTCATGCATCTCTTACTTACAAAGACAACTTGAAGAACATGTAATCCAACATAAATGCCAGGCTGTGCCAAATCCCAGCTCTCTTTACCCCTCACAAAGGGAACTGTTGGATTACATCTATGCATATATAGGCAGTGCTTGGAAGGCAAGGGTGGAACCTTGCTTCCTAATTACAGTTTCTCTGTTTTCAGCCCTGAAATATAAAAATAAATGAGGGGGTTATTAAACCACACAATTATGATATAAGCATAGGATTAGAGTAATTTCAGTTGAGTCTCACAAGCAGAATACTGTAGGTATTATCTTTTACCACGTTCTGTCTGTTGAAGCTAAAAAGAGACTCAGAAATACAGCATCTTGGTTTCCTAATATCTCAGGCGTATGTTTTTAGAAGTCATGTTGTTTTTCTTAATTTTAATGGAATGGGATTCACATTTTGAGCTCTGCTTCTCCTAAGAGTAAACTCTTTCTGATCATATTTCTGAAAAATACTTGCAGTATTCACTAAGTCCACCATTAAATGGCACGTGTTAGATTTTGATAGAAGCAAATAATAGTTCTTTTTCAGGTTTGCGTTTTATTAGGGATTGGTCTGCTTTGATTTCTCTTTTCTCATGTGGGCGTGGTTGAGGAAAAAATCTTTGTTCCAGGAACACTGTGTTTGTCTTTCACTAAACAAATTTTCAGTTTATTCAGCCTTTGTTCATTTGTAGATATATCTATTGAACCTGGAGTGAAAAAGGAAGGGAAACAAATGCATCATAAAGTACTCATTGGAATTGCACAAGCATGTATGGAAGTCATCCTGTAAAAAATTACTTTGTTTTAATTTATGCCAGGGGGTTTGAGTTAAGTTGTCAGTTGTCAGGGGTACAAAGTTTGTGTAATTCTGCGCAGGGACTTACAGCACATTTGTCTAGAAACTAATGGTTTACTACAAAGGCACGTGGGACATACATTTATATACACCCTGTTTAAAAAGCTGACCACATCCTGGCATAAGAAAAGTGCTGTCAGATCGACAGATTCAGCTCACTATCTACACAAAGGTACAAAGTAGTAATAACTGTCAGGTAGGCGTACGTGAAACTCTCAAAGGAGCTAAAGGACGGATCATGTGCTTGTTAATTCCTAGAACAGTTTTCCTGATCTGATTTTTAGAGTTTCCAAATAAAGAAGAGAGAGCCTTATTCCCAGGAGCAATTGGCTCAATCGTACTGTTGTGTAGGCTTATGGGATACTTGTTGAAACAAAGAAGAGCATGACTACATCCTTATCGGCCAAAAGAGGTTTTAGGGCCATCAATTTTATTTTCTTAGAAAAGTAATGGCAGTGCTGTTTACCAAAATGTATTACTCTTATTTTTTTTTTTTTTTCTTTTTTTCTTTTTTTTTTTAACATGAATTGTTTTAGCTGCTTACCTGTGTCAGGATAGTGGTGAGAGTTCTGAGTTTTTAAAAGTGATGACTTTCAGGAGCTGTGGTAGTAAAGATGGTACTTTGCAAGTCTGTCTGTTTGCTGTGTTGATTTTTTTTTTTTTACAGCATTGCATTCATCTGCAGTGATGACATTCTAGGTGATATATCTGCTTCCAGAGACTTCGTAAAATTTAGCCTTTTATGTGTCAACATTTCCATTGCCTCACTTGAATCTAGATAAGTTACACCATCATATTTAGTTGGGGAGAACAGATCTGCCATTTCTTTCAATGTCTGAAGTGATTTTTACTTTAGGAGCAAGAATGATGATTTCTGTATTGATAATGGGATTAAATAGTAGACCTTTTGTCTCTGGCAGAAGAAATAGCTGAGTTACTCAGTAATCAGAGTACAGCAGAAAATGTAAAGTGAGTGCTGTTGCTTTGTCTTCATTGCCATGAGTGGAAAGCCATGTTTGGTTATGTACCTGAGGAGATAAATGAGCATAAAAAAAAGTGCTGTTAAGTACTGGCTGCATACCTGCAAATGAGTAATTTTTCATGTTTGCATCCTTAGTTGTTTTTTTTTTTTCCCTCCTAGGTTTCTTTCTGGTTATATGATGGCACTTGATTATGATACTTTGAAATCTGCAACCTTCCTATGTAATATCCTCCAAACCATGGAGGAATGGAAAGCTCTGAGCTCTAGATTGCTTTATATTTTGAGCCCAGCAGCACAAGCTGTTTGAAAATTCATTTGCCTGTTGTGCTCTGTGGGAGTTTTATTGAGTCCTGCTGCATTTGCAGTTAATGTCAAGAAAGTTGGTTCCACCTGTTGGGCTTTAGAAATAATGACCAGGTCGGATCAGCCCACCTCCCTGGCCCAGGGGGCCTTTGGGAGTTGCCAGTATCAGGTACTTCAAAGGAGAGTTAGTAGCTGTATGTTCTGAGGCTTGTATGTTATTATTTTAAAAAGATGTTAGCTGATGTAAACGTGTGCAGTAAAGCTATATGGGGAACTGAGTAAAATTTGAAGATAATATTTCTGTCGAAGCAGCCAAGTTGGCAACACTGATGGAGAACACTGATTCGGGCCCTTGGCCAGCTTCTGCAGAGAAGTGTTTTCTTGCTCATCCAGGTAGTCCTTGTGAGTAAGCATAGGAGAACTGAACAGAAAGGCAGAAAATAAGCTATTTTAATAAACTTTCTTTAATTTCTGTTTTTAACCTTTCTTTCCAGACCCACTGTGCTATAAAAGTTGGGTCTTGAGAAAAGGCTGAACTTACAGGTTTTCTGAAATACTTGAGTTACAGCTCTTGTTTTGTATTTTTCTGATATACTAAGAGTATTTTTTTTCTGTTTTTCCAGGTGAGGATGATGAAGATTCAAACCTTTTAATTCTCAGCTACCCACAGTACTGTCGATACCGTTCCATGCTAAAGCGCATTCAGGACAAGCCCTCTTCAATACTAACAGACCAGTTCGTTTTAGCCCTTGGAGGCATTGCAGTAACAAGCAAGAATCCCCAGATCTTCTATTGTCGGGATACATTTGATCATCCTACCCTAATAGAAAATGAAAGTGTATGTGATGAGTTTGGTAAGTCCCATTACAGCTATTTTCTTTTTCTCACAGTTAAAGACATTTTTCTTCTTTTAAGTGTCCACTGATTTCCAAAAGGAAGATGTGATTCCTTTGAAGTGAACGAGTGCTATTTATGATTGAAATGTTAAGTACCAAATAGGCTCTTTATTCTTTGAGACTGAAGGCTTCTAGCCACTGGTGATCTCAGTATTGTGACTTCAGTTCACAATCAAAGATAATGTAACACAGGTAGAGTGTAGCACAGTGACTCGGTCTGAGAGAAACGATACCTTGCCTGGATTTGAAGTTCATCTACCATAATCATTCACTTTTAGTCTTCCTCCAGAAGCTTTACAGTGTGTGTGAGTTTTTTAAAGTCGTTGTGGGTGCAATATGCTAAAAAATACAAAACAGAAGAGAGCCCTGGCACATGACACTGCTGTTGCAGAGCCCTCGGCAGCCATGCTCCCAGGGCCCTGTACAAGAGTCAGCTGTAGTTGGTGTGTTTCTGGTCATCTTGGAATGTGGGATTGTTCAGCATGGGCTTTGCCAGTGCTAGAAGCTTGATTTTATGAGTGCAGAGGTACTTCTGGGAGGTGGTCTCTTAATTCAAAAGGTGTAGAGAATACTCTGCAGCTCTGAAGGACTGTGCAGTCCCTTCCAGCTGAGGGAGAGAATGGCAAGATTTGACACCTGATAGCAACCAGGTGATTTCACAGTGGGTTTTCTTGGTGTCAGATGATCCCAAGGACAGCAGATGGGCTTTGAATATGTGGCAGAATGCACGTTGTGTAGCCACCCAGAGTAACTCCAGTAATGGGTCCAGTGTAGTTTCTTTATCAGTGTATAGAATTAAGTTATATCCCCCATATCATCAGATAGATGAGTTCTGTGGCTAATGCTTGAAAAGTCTGCATGGTGGTGGGTGTACCTTTGCTTGGAGACCCCCACATTTCTGCAAGGAAGCTCCTGTGGTCTCGTAGAGAGAAAAATTCTGCTGTTGCACTTAAACATTTAGTAATGAGAGTGAATGGGAAGGGCTTTAATGATGTTTCTGATGGGAGAGTTGTCTACCTGTTTTTTTGAGCTTGAGCACCCTGGCTTTGAGCTTGGTGCTCAGCTCAGGCATTGTTGTGTTGACAGAGAAACTCAGCTCATCTGGTGGCATTGGGGCATTTTGTAAGGTAGTGCTCCTCTGCTGCTCTGCCACTCCGTTCCCAACAGGCAGACAAGATCCTTCCTCCCATGGTGTTGTCACTGGAGCACATGACTGCTGGGAATAGTTTTAGTTTTGTGCTGTCAAGATTTTTCAGAATCAGGCCCAAACTGTCAAGTCTGCTCACACTCACACAAAACATTACAGGCTTTGAATGAACTATGAATAAAAGTGTTGGTTGCTCTTAGGAATGGGGGTGGTTAAAAAATGAATGAAATGCCCTGGAAGTTTGGTCCAATAACACACACAATAGTATCATGTTGTTTTTTATTTTCTTTGAGCTCAAGCTCAGAATATAAAGTTCAGTTTTAATTGACTCTTCTTTTTATATGAGAAAGGTTATTTTAGGCTTGAAGGCGTTTGATGAGCCTACCATCTGCTTTCTGTGGAGTATTTTATTCAGGGTCATTCCTTGATTACAGGTTTGTTGAAATAGTTAGATCCATAATGTAAGTGTATCATGGAATATTAGTAATAGATGAGTCAAAGAGATGTGGAGTGATGCAGAAACTACGCTTAGTGAACCATAGTGAGTGCTTTGTTCAGCCTGTGAAAGTAAACTATACCATTCTCTTGACTTTTGTGAGGCAATTATCTTATTATCAAACCAGAGTCACAGAAATCCTAGCCATAGAAATTACTAAGGTGTATTTAAAATTTAGTTCAGTTTAAGAAGCAGATTTTTTAAAATTACTAATTAAGGAAAAAAGAACCACAAAAAAATCCCCAAAAACAGTGTTTAAAAGTATTTCTTGTGAAAATAATGATGTAAAACTTGTAAGCCCTGCTGTTTTAAGAAGAAAAAACTGGCCAGTGTATGATTCCCTATCTGTACTGCAAAATGTATGGTGTCAATTATACCACCTTTGTTGAAGACAACAGGCAAAGTACTAGTTTATCCTTTTCTTTGCTGGCAGGACAATAAAATGTAAAACACTTCATTATACAAACAGTTTACATTGATATCATGTAGATTGATGTCACGTGTGGAGAGTGATGACTGCGAAGGCTAAACAGAGGCAGGGTGGTACAGTAGATAAATAGATTACTCTAAGGCACTGGTATTTATCAGTCAAATCTGAGGGGATACCAGATTACAGAAATGTGACTAAAATTCTGAAAAGGTGTCTGTAAGGAGATCCAGACACATTTAGTTTGAAGGTTTTGGCTGTCTCTTACCTTGCAGAAGGAACAAGATAGGAGTGTGTATTTCCCCATTTTTACGTGAAATTCTGCTAACTCTTATGCACATATGAAAGGTGGGAAATACATTCTGCTGATGTCTTTCTGTGGGAAGCACTGGAGCACTGGTTTCTGATGTGCATGCTAAGTCTTCTTTGGAAGCATTGCTTTTGAGGCAAGTCCTACACATTCTCTGTATGTTGGAGTATTGTGCAACAGATACAGCCTGTCACAGATGAGACACCAGAAACACCTTTACAAAGAGCCCCCAGCATGTAAGCTGTTGTCCTTCTTAGGCAGTTTTGATAGAAACTTTTTTTCCTGGAAATATTCTCTCTACTTTCATTGTAGATTTATAATAAAAAAAAAGTTTTGTTGAGCTCTGACTTCTCCTCATATTCCTTGCCTATTTTTCCCTCTTCTGCAGGGTTTATCAAAAATAGGTAAAGCAGGAAATGAAGAAGAATTATTAAGTTATGTGGACAATAAATAATGTTGGTTTTGGTGTGGGACTTTTTAAACCAGAAGATGTATGTAGATGCTGTCTGTGAGCTCCCACAGGTAGGGCTGGAAGGGACGCAGTGAGGCTTTGGGCAATCTGGTGTGGATGTTCCCTGTTTCCAAAAAGCTTCTGTGAGGCTCAGGCTGTGCTAACCTTCCCCTCCAGCTCAGGCTGCCGCAGATGCTGCCAACACCATGGCTACTTGTGCTTGCCTCTGCCCTGCCTGTCCTCTGCTGTATGGCACGCGCCTGAGTGGTCTGGGTAGGAATATTTAGGACCAGTTTTCTTTCACAGTCCTTTTCTGATTCTCCTCTGGCTTGGTTCAGTGGGACAGCATCCCATCTAGGAGGCTGCTGGAGAAGTGGGCTGCTGAGGAATGGGCCCAGCAGCTGGAAGGCTCAAACATTTGCATGTATTTCTTTGCAGCCTTCTAGGGAAGGACTTGCTCTCCATTTACAGAGGAAAGACTGCTGTGAGTGGGAAGCCTCCTGCTCCCCTTCTTGTTGATATAACTACTGATTAGTTAATCCAACTGCCTTGGAGAGTTCCCCTCCAGAATGCAAATAGGCTCAAAAGCTTGCTTCTGTTCAGAAAGCAGAAGACATAAACCATGCTTGGATGTCTTGATAGCCAAAGTTGTGGCTATGACCACAGTCAGACTGCACACGTATCCCTCTCCTGAAATAAGAGCAATTAGAGGTCCTCGCCAGCATGAAGCAGTCCAGGTAGATAATGAAATGAACTTGAGCAGTGAAAATGAGCAATTCATTTCTCTTCAACTCGAGACATTTTTCAAAATCTTTTTCATTTATCAGCCTCTGGGGTTACTGTTACTGAATAACTTTTGTAAATGCATATCATTTACTGGCATCTGCTTTGTGGTCATATGTGCTACAAGAGAGAGGGAATGAAAAAAGTGAGGTTTCTAATAATTTTCATTATAGACCAGAATGATCTAGCTGGAGGCAAAGCTGCCTGTGCGTGTTCAGAAGGTGTATCTGAAAGTCACTGCATAAATCAGTGTGTGCTTGTTGCTAGAGCAGCCCATGTCCTCTGTGTGTGCTTGTCCAAGAAAGGTGACTTCAGTTGCCCTGGGTGTGCCAGCTCCATGGCATGGAGTGGCTTCCAGGGTGCATCAATGAGCCAGGATCCAGCTGTGGTCTGGGTGATGATGGGTTTCAGCTCCATCAGCCTCACCAGCTGAAATCTTACACAGAAGGATTTGTCATGAAAAATATAAAAAATCTTGCCTGCTAAAGCTGAATCTAAAGGCTGTCTTTCATTCTGTGAGGATGGATTGCTTTTTCTATAAGCAGGAGTGTGAGAGAAAACTGAATACTTATTTCTTGTCAATTTTAAAAATCAATTTGGTAAATTTTAAATCATTCTGGATTATTTTTATAACGTGCTGGGTCCAATATGCCAATACACAATCTCTTTGGTCCCTGGAATACTGTAAACACATGTTCAACCCCAAAAGAAGGTTAAAAGTTTTGGGGTTTGCATGTAAAACCCAATTTTTTAATGAAACATTTCATACCAAAAAGTGAGAGAACTACAACCTACTGTGGTATAAATACAATTTTTGCTCTGAAACATTAACCATCTTCATTTGGCCATAACATGAGCAATGCAGAGGGAGACTGCTCATTGAAAAAAAAAAAAAATATGGGCAAAAGGGCTCTCCCCATCCCCCAAACCAAACTTGCTAGGGGAAAAGTTATCTACATTAAAATGCAAACCTCAAAACCTTCAACAACCCATCTCTCCCAGTAAAACAATGAAGAAGTCAGTTTGTCTCACTTCCAGGGCTGGCAGGGAGTGGTTGGGAATGAGGAGTGACTTACCAGTCCTCCCAGCTTCTGGAGTTTCTGAGCCAGCAGTTTCAGGACTTACCCTCCTTCTTGTCATTGACCAGGGAAGCCATGGAAGAGCAGCATTATGAAGGTGAAAGGACTTTTTAGGGATGGGTCATGTGCCAGACAAGTTCTGTGGCATGAAGGCTGGTGACTTCAGGGTATAGAGTGGTACCATTAGTCCTGGTGTAGCTGAAATTTGGTCTTTGCTCTTCTTATGCATCTTAGTTTACACAAGTTTGTGACTCAGATAAAATCAGTTGTTTGGGGGAAAAACATAACAAAATAAAACCTTGGCAGGGAATGAGTGTATAAAACAAAACAAAACAAAAAAAAACGGATGGAAGAATGTTTCCAGTCTAAATGAAATACAGTTTTCCTGTTGGTGACTTACTTTATTTGTGTGAGTCAAAGTTGGCTTTTCTTTTTAAACTAGCTCTAGTACAAAAATTGTACTTGGGCTGACTGGGTGTTTTTTTTAAAGTTTTTCAGCTGATATAAAGTATCAGCATTATTGCTGTTGTCTCTTTTGGCTACCTGTAGGATAATTTATATTAGTGAAATTCAGAAAAACTTGAAGTTTCCATATAGATGCTTTGGGCTTCTTTGTTTTAATACAAATATGATATTAGAGTGGGATTGGTGTTAGTGCTCCTCTGCAAAGACTGGAATGTTTAAAACCTTTAGAACTGCAATAGGAGGGGTATGGAGACTTTTTATTAGCACGGATACTGGGAGCTCCTTAGATGGAGCTTTACAGTGGCATCTCCAACAGTCTGAAAAATATGCAAATTTTTTCCAAGGTCCTGGGCAGGGTGGCTTAGCTAAATATTTCAAATTTTAGGTCTCCCAAAACAAAAACAGGACATAGCTGGAGGGGAAGTAGTGATTAATGCATATTAGTGCTATATACAATATAGATAAATGTACATCTCCTCTTCCCTCCCACCCCACCTCTGCAAACATAAGCTTTTAGCTTGAAAAAGCAAATCTGGAAATGTTCTGGATTCTGGTCAGATTTCTTTCTTATTTTGTTAATTCAACTGCAGAGCAAGATATTAATGGTCCCCAGATGTTGTTTATAATGATTGATTTTTCAGTTGTGAAAAAATACTTGGAGTTTTTTTTTTTAAACAATTGATATTTTCTAGTGTGCTCTGCAGCATTTGAATAAAATGTCTGAAGGCAGAGCTGTTTATGTGCCCAAGATAATTGCTTCTGTTAAGTGATTTCTTCATTCTTAACATTTTTAGCTCTAATTGCTTTTTCCCCATACATCTAAAAATAAATATTTGCAAGTTTTGCATTCTGTCACTCATTGAAATGCATAAAATATTTGTATACTCAAAGCAAAAAGGCACTGATAAGGGGTCACATTCTGCTTTCCTTAGTGGCGTAAATCCAACATAACTCGATCCACTTCTGTGGCTGTTACTCAAGATTTTCACCAGTTAACCAAAGACAGAATCTCACCCAGTGTTAACAGCAAGCTGTTAAGTGAACATAAGTAATGTGTAGTAAAGTAAGATAAAATACCTTCCTGTCTGCAAGAACTTCCATAGAAACAAATGCTATTAGCTTCTACTCCTTTTTATTTTTTTTTAGTGCATTTTCACTACCAACCATAGTTGCAACCAGGATAAATAATAAGATTATTTTTCACTATATAATCAAAACTCCTTGATAGAGAGCAGTGATTTTATTTGGGTTGCATGTTCCCGCTGCCCTGGGGAAGGCAGCAGATGCTGAGTGGAGGGGCAGGTACTGCCTGAAAAGCTGCTTCTGCCCGTTCCCTCAGCGTCCCTTCTCTGCCAGGGCTGGTGGTGGCTGTCAGCCCTGCACAGACGAGCAGGGGAACTGCCCAAAAAGGACATCTGCTCCTGTGGGAGGGTTCTTGGGAATTGGGTGTGGCTCCTTACTTCTTCAGGTGCCCTTGGGTACCAGTCTGGGCGAGCGGGGGCTGATGCCATGTGCCTGCAGTGGCTGCGTGGGGCCATGGCCCAGCTGCTCGAGAAGCATCAGGGCTGTGAACCATGGGGTGCCCAGTATGGCCTGGGCTGGGAAAGCCCTGGCTTTGGGGCTCTCCCTGGACAGGAGGTGAGAGATCCTCATTCCTGTGAGTGCCCATGGCAGACTCAAGGGCCTGGATGTGCCTGTAACTTCTGTTTGTTTTCTTGCTCAGTGATTCTGTGATGGTATTGTGGGGTTTACATGTTCCACCAGGAAGAGTTCAACAGAGAATTAATGTGTAGTTCCAGCAAACGAGGAGTTTGTGAGTGAGCTGCTCTTTGCCTGGTAAATGTAACCCAGTGCATGCGTTTTGTCATCTATTACACACACATCCGCTTTATTGGTGTCCATTCAGTAAATGATTGTAGGTGTGTATTACTAATTCCTCCTGGATAAGATTTCCACTTGATGGCTGGTTTTACAATTCCTCTATCAAAATCATGTTTGTGATCATAGCAAAAAGTAAGCCAGGCTGTGCTCACCATATCTGTGAGCCATGTCCATCATAGATGGTCTCATTTCTGGAGCCATCTCTTTTGCCCCATATGCCTTCATTAGCACATCTTTTTTTGACTGTTCCTCTGGTTTCAGTGCCCCCCTTGGCTCACCAGGTCTGCTCAGACTCTGGAGCTGTGTCTCAGAGCTTTGGGCCCACTGGCATCCCAAGCATCGTGGGCAGCGTCCCTGAGGTGTCGGGACTCAGCAGTGGCAGCGAGCAGGGGAGACCTTTATGGCCAGGGAAGGGCCCCCATTCCTGTACAATGGAAAAGTGAAGTGGTTTGTGTCAGAATATAGTCACATTCTTCTGATTAAACCCACTCAAAAAAGACAACATTGTAATATTTTCCAGTGACTGTTTATCATGAATTACGTCAGCCTTAGTTTAAATTGCTATTATTTCTCCTTAATGCTTCTTGGTGCCTGCATAATTTACAGCATTGGCAGCTGTGGGACTATGAAATAACCTTTCACAACCACCATACAATAGTAAAGAACATGAAGTTTTTGTTGTTAATTATTATGGGACTCCTTTAACTTTTTTACAAAGTGACATAAAATATTGTTGAGGTATTTATGGTTAAAGCTACTTTTGCGTCGATCTATTTTGCTTCTGGCTAGTTCTTAACTAAAGCAGTCATTTGTGGTTATTATGCCTAGGGAGATATTATGTCAGAACTGGTTTAAGAGTATTATTATGTATCACATGTCATATATTACATGTCAGCACTCGAGGCTGTCTTTCAATAAAAACAAATGTAATTTTAGTTAATGGTCTTTTAGGTATAGGCCATTTGTAAACTTACCTGAGTTCATTTGAAGGTATACTAAAAAGCCTTGTTCTCCAGGAGTGCACTTGGGTAATTTCATTTTGGCTTGAGATGGAATTACCAAAATATTTATCACTATTTCAATCAGAGGTGCTGCCTCTAAAAAGCAAATAGTTTCCCAATACCAAGGTTAATGTACACATTTTTAAGGAGCTGTAACTGTTACTCATTACTTTGTTTACTTTTCCTCCCTTTGGAGCTCAGGCTTCCCAGGTTCCCTACTGGTCAGGCTGATAGGAGTATCCCAGGCAATTAAGCCACCTAATGATGATACTTCACTGTACTGCTTAAATGAATAGCTTATACCTTCTACATAATCCGTGGGTGAAGGGGGGAGAAATTAGAGGTTGAAGGTGAGTTCTGGGTTTCCTTAAAGTTGCACTTCAAATTTGGAAAATGCAAACTTACACAAAGCAAACTTAGAATTAATGTGTCATTCCTCTTGGTTCCAAATACTATGCATATTTTCCAGTACTTACTTATTTAAAGCAAGAAATGAAGCATATAGGGTGTGCCAGAAAGTTTACACAAAGAATGAAAACACATAAATTACTCATGAGAACTTTTTCTGTGGTTCTTTTTTGTTGTTGTTGTTCTTAATGCATAATTATTTAATTACTGGTAGGCAAAAAAAAAAGAAAAGAAAATCATGAATTCTCTCTTCATCCCTCTTCCCTCCCCCCCACCCAAATCTGTGCTTGAGTGCCATAAAAATGATCAAAGGCTCTATTTGTCTCCAATTGCATTTTCTTCCATGGGATTGCTCATTTTGGTGACTCTGTTGTAAGAAACTGAAACTCTGCTGGGGAAAAAAAATCGTTTTCTGTCCCCCCATAAATGCTTGGGCCAAAGGAGTGTGAAGATGCAAACATGAAACTGAAAAAGCGGGCAAGGAGCAGGGTGAGGATTTTGTGTGTTGCTAAGGTGGAATTTAATAAGGGGAACATAAAATGCAGCTAAACTTGCCTGGGTGCCATGAGATTTTTTAATATTAGGCAGCATGCTTAATTTCCCGGGAAATGAGTGAGCAATCTGAATTTAGAGTTGTTTGGCAGGGAGGAGAGGGTGTTTCGTTCTCTTTTCAATCAAAGGCATTTCACAAGCCGATTGCATGTGAAAGGGGAATCTATCATTACGTAAGAATGTAACAAACTTTTCCATTTAATGAATGAATATTAGGTATTTCAGGAGCCCATAAAAGATGGTAAAAGAGAGAGACAGAGCTGACGTCTGAGAGATTTTAATAAAGATTGAAGTTAGTAGTGAAAAGGTCAAAGTGCCATTTGTTGAGCCCCTGCTTCTGGCATGGTTTCAAAGCTTGAAGTGCTGACTGGGGGGCTGTGATGTGTGTTAATGAACAGTTGTGGCACCTAACTGAGATCATGGGTTGGTCACATGAATATATATAAAAGATATGAGTGAACATTTTCCCCCTTTTTGCAGCAGTTTGGCTCTTGGAAGGACTAAACAATTAAAAGAAATGTTTGAAATGTTTGAACACCACATTAAGTCCCCTAGTCTGTAAGGAAAATGAGCTATGAATAATAGAATACTGCTCTAGTTAAATATAGTTATTCAGAATTGTTTTTAGCTACAGATGTTATGCCATTTTAGAAACTTAGACTAAATAATGTCAGATCTTGTTTGCTTTTTTAGTATGTTATTCATTTATTGGGAAATTCAAAATTTGAAACAGCTGGGAAAGGGTTTGGTGTTCACTAAGTAATCTTTAAAATGTGTACATTTCAGACTTACTCTTACAGTGCTGTTTAGAAATGACTGAATTGTATATTATAGTTACAAAGTTCTGTAAACATGCTCTACCATGTAGATGACAGGGAAACATGAAATGGGAAAATGAGATAATTTTGGATCCAAATTTTATGTATTACAGACTTGATAAAACAGCAAATGGCTTTCTCAGTTTAAATAATTTGTAACTTTCTAGGAGCGTGCATGGATGTTATGAACAGTTTGTCTAAAATAGCAGCAGAAAATAATGTTCACTCTCCTTAATTCTCCCTTTGATGTTTATGTCAAAACGAAGGAGTTAATTTATCTAAGAGTTTCACTGCATGAGTTGAACTGTACAAAACCAATCATGTAGAAATAATAGACTACCATTGGAAGTGCTGTACTATTGCAGTTTTAATAGCTCTTCAGTTCTGCTCAACAATTAGTCCATACATTTTATAGCTGTGTCTTTAAGAAACTGGCACACTCAGCAAAATCACAGTAATTGGGAGATGATGCAATGTGGAGAGAAATCAAAGTAAGAAAATTAATTGAAAAATAGTGTTTTGTTCAGGTTTGGGTTTGTTTTCTTTTAAGATTTTAAACACTGCAGTAGTAATTGCTGGTGGGTGAGACTTGTGCAGAATTTAAATTCCACGTGGCTGGGTTTTTGTGAATTTGCTTTTAAATCAAATTGCAGAAGAGGCAAAATAGGTCATTAAAATTCTTGCTATAGTTTTCTCTCTCTGAAATCAAGTGAGGGCATTAAGGGGGATCCAGAGTAGGGCTTTTTCTCTCTATTGACACTGGTGCTGTTTAAGTTCACATTACCTGTCAGCATCTTTGTAAACCTGATCAGACAGATCACGGACAATCAGTTTATCATTTACACAAATAGCTTAAGAGACATCAGCAAACCCTTTTTGCTTGTGTCTATGGCCAGTGGATGCTGGTAGTTTCTTCCTAGAACATTGTTTTTATGCATAAGTCCTGAAAGTGAAGGCAAGTTTTAGTAAAAGATGTAATATTGGGGTTTTTGTAGGCTTATCACTGGCAGTTATGACTTTTTTGTGATTTTTTTTTTTTTTTTTTTTTTTGTTGATTGATTGTCCATGATGGGACCACAGGCGAGTGAAGCAGTGATAGTTTACGTTTCAGCTGAAGTTTGGACCTCAGTATTAGATACAGGTGAATCTTGGTCTTTTAATGATCTGGCAGCATTTCTGTGTGCCTCAGGGCTGTTGTGTTGGTCTTAATGGCATAAATTACTTGGGGATAATGATAGATAACCAGTTGATTGGAGTAGGAGAGCAAACCTGGTTCTTGGATTAATAAGCAGGGAATAGAGAGAAGAAATAGGTGTTACTACTCCTGCCTCTAATGCTAAAGGAAATCATTATCAACCCCCTAAGAGCTAACATTTTTGGTTGGTCAGTCAAATGATGATGGCTTGCTGCAAAAAGGGTGGTACAATTTCATGGAATAACTGCACTACTAATACTCAAATGTATTACTCTGAATTATGGGCTTGTAGAGGAACATGGAAGAGCAGGAAGAGTTTTAGTAAAGAGGTTTTTCCCTACTTTTATCTTTGTGTCTCATTCTGATGCCTGTGCTTTGCATATGCAAATACTGGACAGGGTTAAGGAAGGACCCCAAAAGCAATTCATGGGACAGAAAACTTGCTTCTAAGTGAAAGACTATAGAATGTCATTGCATTTAGTTCATAGAGGAGAAGACTAAGAAGGGGCCCAATCACAGTCTATTAGTACTTCCATAAGGAGAAGACCTGTGGCAGTAGAGGGCTCTGTAATTCTGCAGACAGACACATAGCAGGACCCCATGCTTCAAAGTGGAAGCAGATAAATTAATGCTGAAACTAAGCCACAATTACCTAGCAGTGAGGGGTAATTAACCATAGGAACAACTTAGCTAGGAGTAGCATAGTTTCTTTATTACTTGAATCCTTTAAATCAAGACTGCTTTGCAAAAGACATGACCCTTACTCAAGGAAGAGGTACTGTCTTCATCCAGTAGTCACTCCACTGCATAGGCAGTTATCTGCAGAAGGTAAACAAGGCACTAATATCCTAGTAATTCCTTTCAGGCCTTAAAAACTGTAACTTTAATAATATATTTAATTTATAGCCTCCAGGCTGGTAGAGGCTAGATTGTGCTGGATCTTGTGTCCATTATACAATAAAAGAAACCTTCAAAGATTTGCTTGCACTCTTAATTAGATAAGGCAGAGCTTTACATCTATTCTGTGGATGGGAGATCAAGGAACAAGATTATGGAGGAAGCTAGTGTGTTAGGAGCTAAACATCAGTGTCTTCACTGATCCACACTGGTGGCTGTTGATAGCCTGTGTCCTCTTGTTCTCCTTTCCTGTGCCCATCCACCATGAGCAGCTGCCTCCCTCAGAGCACTGACCAGGCAGTGTGCTCCTCTGCTCTGGTTTTCTGGGGTCTGATCAATACCTGGCCTGTTCTCTCTTCGGGAGATCAGCTCAGGGGAATTTTAGGTCCATTTTAGGCCACTTTTAGTAACTTCTGCAAAGGGCTGTCTCCTCAGGTTGAAGTGTGGAAAATGTAACTCAGTAGCATCTCATTTAAATGTGTGGCAACATGGTGCAAGATCATCTGCAGACTTACAGTACCTACTTAATGAGTTTTCCCCGATGGGTCCTTCACAGACATCTCTGTTCACCTTACCTTTGTAATAGCTTTAAAGAGATGTGAACTAAAAAGAAGGTGTTAGAAACAAGGGAATAGTAGAAGAGAATGAATTTTTTTGAAATCACCAGTTTCAGGTCACAGAAAGGGTAAGAGAATATGTGAGAACGCTAATGGTGGTTATCCTGCTAACTTGGGTGATATTCAGAGACACTGCTGCGGCTTCAAAGAGAGGTACTGTGCGATCTCCCAGCTCTGTCATCACCCTCCTGTGTTTCACTCTGGATTTGCATCTGTGGAAGAAGTTGAACTCCCAGTGAAAAACAGCTCTTTGCTGTGGGGTGGCATGTTTACTTTAAGTAGGTGTTGATGATTCTGCTTCTCACTTCCTTGATAAAGTAAGTCCCTTCACCTTCAAGTCTTACAAACCTCAGCTGAACTTGGCTGAGTTGAGCCTGTGTCCCATTACATACTTTCACAGAGGTAGAGCACAAGCTTGAAAAATGGAAAAGATTGTTCCCATGGTCTTTGAGCAGCTCTTAGCTCAGAATACCATGTTCAAAATTAGCAATACAGTTGCCCTCATTCTTTTATAGCATCCCGATTTTGCAATGAACCATAATCGTTCTACTCATCTGCCAGAAAATGATGGTTCTTCAGGGGGTTTTTGGTGCTGGTTGTTTTGAAAGGCAGCCTGTAATTAAGATGAATACATGTACATTGTGAATGTTTAGTTATGGAAGAGATGGGGTTTTTATAAAACAACCCCCCCTCAAAAAATTACCTAGCTGCAAATCCTTGCAGTTACTTAGTTTAGAAGTTTAAGTCAATTTATGGAAGTCTGTGTTTACTGTCTTTAGAGCTTGATCATGACATTGGAATGTATTTTGGAAAAAAAAGACCCTATAAAATGAAATCCACATTTATGGGTAAGGAGCACAGAACACTTAGGATCAGCAGTGAGACTACAGCATCTCTTTGAAGTGTAGCAAAGAGGAGTACTTGCTGGTGCCGTGTTTGGTTTAGAAGGTACTGAATTGATACACTCCCTACCTTCAAACACCGTAACAGCAGCTGCACCCAAGGCAATTAATTTCGTGAAAATGTGGACTGTGATATCCCAATGACAGCAGTCAGAAGATAAAACTAGATCTGAAGCACTTAATTTAAAATAAAACTTTATTATAACGTCAGGTCTGCTAAGATGCTGCTTTTGTGCTGCTCTGCATGTGAGTAATCTGAATGACTCATCTGGCCTCTGACATACTGCAGCCTTCAACATTCCCAGCCACGAGTGTTGCCCTTCATAAAGGAAATATCCTATTTTTGGTATGGCAATGTCCTCAGTTTTAAAGAATTTTCCTCTTTTAAAGTGCTCATACAATTAATGCCTCATGCATGTATTCAACAATAGTTGCCTAGCAACCATCAGAAATATTCAGGAGAGCAAAGGAAGCCGAGATGAATGAGCAGTAACATCAGCTCCCATTTCAGGTGAGCTGGAGAAGGCATCAGGGCTGTGCTGACTGGGTCTAAGCATGCAGATCCATGAAAATCAGACCATCCAAAAGTAGCAAATACAAGCTCCAACTGGCACGTCAGTCAAAGGCAGAGATGAGGTGGGTCATGCAGCCAGAAGCAGTTGCAGGATGTGGCTGCAGTTGGCCAGACTTCTGCAGTTTCAGAAGCCTAGACCAAAGCAAGGTATCAATGGTTAGAATGCATTACAGAGAGTTCACAAAAACTCCTTAGTGGCTGAAGAGAGTTTTGCCACCTTGTCTTGCAGTCCACCTGCAGCTAGAGAATGGGTGAGGTTTCTGCACCCTTTGGTAGGAGCATTTGGCTGTGGGTATAAGCTGCAAGCAAACCCCTTGGTATGGCTTGGCTCCAGCCCTTCTCTTGCATTGCCACCTGGTTCCCACTTCTTGCTGCATTTTAATTCTGGTGTAACTTTTACCTGACACGAGGTTGTCTCATTCTACTGTGTCAAGTCCTTCATCCTTTTTTTAGCACTGGAAGATGCCAATTAAATGAAATGGAAATCTTTTCCACAGTAACAGCCCACAGCCACTATATGTCTGTTTGGATTTTGGTGGGGGTTTTTTCCCTCCTTTTTTTTTCTTTTTTTTTTCATTAGAAAGGTTGAAATGGAATGCTTGGTCTAGGATTGGAAGGACTAGGTTTTATCATGGCTTGACATACTCTTGGGGCCAACGCTGTCACAGCTGGTGCTAGTTTGGCCATGTCCTGGACCCATCCTTTTCTCTGCATGAGTTTTGGTGCTGTTTCACAGTCTCCCCGGTGGCTGTACCATTGCAGCAGCTCAGGGAACTCGCTGTTCAAGCACCAGGCTTTGGGGCCCACATTCAGTGGGATGCACTGTCTTGTCAAAACCGTTTGAGATGAGAGTTTTAATCTGTAGAAGTATTTTCAGTTGTTTTCTTTTCATTAGACACGTTAAAATTAAAAAGCCTGTTAGTGTTGCTCAGAACATTTTTGACTGCATGCCTGATTTGAAGAAAGTTATGAAAAACTGACATTTTCCTGTTGGATAGGAAAACCGGATTTATGATCATCTCTACTTCAAAGTTAGAGGTTAAGAACAAGATTAGGATCTCCTTTCCACTCATGTAAATCCACAGGAGTCAATTACTTTGAATTGACAGTGCTGTGATTTAGATCAGAATCTGGCATTAAAGCTTTTTGGGGTTTGCTCCTATACCCATTGGCTTCAGTGCCACTTGAGTGCCGACTCTTTGCTTTTGGTATGTGGTTGGTGGTATTTGCATGTGGAAGTGCCTCAGGGGCCCCACATAAAACATTGCTTCACTAGCTTTAGTGGGATTTTTTTAGATTAGATGTTAAAATGTTGAAATCAAAATATGTAGGGGGTGGTCGGGAAGTATCAGGCACACAGTGGTAGTCAGAATAATGTGATTTTTGAATTGGGACATCTCATGACTTAGCTGAAAAAAATCCCTTATGTATCTTGGAGGTCTGAGGCTTTTACTCTTTCTGATTGTAACAGGCATTTTATTTCTGGCCTTGATGGTTGATGAGATATCAAACTTAAAATATGCCATGATCCTATAGTCTGGTAGTGCTTTCTGGCACTGGTCAGTGACTAAATATAGCCAGTTTTGAACCGCTGTGATAAACCTGGAAATAATACAGAGCAGAAAATTCTCAGACAATTCCATAGACAAATGCGGAATATGAAATGACTTTCTTGAATCGCATCTGGTTTTTAGTGTATATGTTTTCGTGCCCTGTGTTTCTCATCCCCAACTGCGATCCGACACATGTTTTGTGGTACAGGTAAATCTTAACGAAGGCATCTCAGTGGTTCATGTTGGTTCATGCTAAAGCAAAAAATAACATAAAGGGGTTTTAAACCCCAGCTATTTCATGCATTCCTTTTGGCTTTGTAAACCATTTTCCTTTGTTTTTACAAAAAAAATGTCTTTAAAAAAAAACCCCATGCATTTCCAAAACTCACTGTTTGTCTTCCAGTGAGCATAGTCCAGAAACATGCAGATTCTTGCATTATATTATGGGATTAGTGGTATTCATCTGTCATGCATAATGTGGAGGTGATAGGGGAGGAAAGGAGCCTTTTAGAAAGGATTTTTTTTGTTTGTTTGGGTTTTTTAAATGATTTGTTCACATGCATTTGTTTCCTTTTCCTTTAATTTGTCTTTTATTTTCTTTTTGGTTTTTGCTGTTATTGTTGTTTGGGTTTTTTTATTTTGGTTAGGAGTTTCTTTATATTTTAAACTTCTACCAGGCTATGTTTAATTTCAAGATGGTGTCTTTGCTAGAAACATAATCAAATGTAATGTGTTCCACAACCTCTTCATATGCATGACTGCATAAAGCTTGTATAACAGTTTATTATTATAAAATTAGTATAGCATAGCATAGAGCAAACTGGGCCCCTGGCCAGATGAACTAGACAATGAATAGTTATATAAGGTTTTGAGGCACATGTATTAGAACACAAGCACCCTGTATTTTCTTCTCAATTGTCTGCTGTTTGTTAGTGTTTCCCTTTCAATGTGATTGCATCTCAATTTAATAGCACTTGCCATTTCAGGCTTTACTGTGCCAGCGCTCGCATAGTTACATCCCCTCTGTGCTGCAAAGCCTGCATGTATATTAAAACTGAACTAGGCATGGTTGCCTAATGGGTACTTTGAGAGATATGCACTTATAGAATTAAGTGATGTATGTAATTGTTAATTTTGTGTTAACAAGTTTGAAAAATGTGTTTCACCAATAATTGTAATGCTCCATTCTGTGCAAAGTGTGACATTTTAATTCTTGTTGAACAGTTTCCTACCTCTGCTCTGTGTTTTCATGGCAGGGGTATTATTTTGCAATCAAGATAAAAGCATTATTTATTAAAGTTCTAAAATATTGCATTACTGGAAGTTAAAAGCTGCAGACCAATCTTCTCTTTCATAAAAGCATTTCATTGATTTTATTTTTTTTAATTGGTCTTTGAACTTAAACTTAAGTTCCATATTATGGATTGCATATGATTCCAGAAGCAGAGGAGTATTTTAATGGAGACTTGATGCTGTTTTAAAGGCAACGATGTACCTGTCACAGAACTGTGGGAAAGGCTTGCATTTGGCTTATGCAGCTTTGGGACTGTCAGATCCCAGCCTGCTGCATTTTTGGCACAGGGAGCCCATTGACTTGGGCTGTGGGAAACCTACATTCAGCACTATCGGTCCTTGTGTCTTTCTTTGTGCCTCCAAAGCAACTTCTGTTAGAGACTTCACATCTTTGGGAGTCAATTAACAACTCCTCCACGCTTTCAGCGGCTGGGACAGCCTTGCCATGGGGAGAGGGTGCTCTGTAACATCTGACTGCAGTAGCCCGGGGGTCTCTGGGTGACACTTTCACCTGCCTTCCCAGTGCTGGATTTAATTGCTTTCTGCGTGTAATCCAAACCGACCAGAAGTCCCGATCCCCCAGTACCTATTGCTTCAGTCCTCATTTTCTTCAGTTCCTCTTTGCCCCCCTGGCCTCCTGGTCCCATCCCCAACGTGGTTCATTTTGCCGCACCCGGGCCATTTCTCCCATGGCAGCCCTTGGTGGTTCATTCATGTAATTGCAAGTGTGAGACCGAGCCCTGCCTACTATTTATTCCCTTTTGCAGTGAGAAAATTAATTCTTCCATCCCTAGTAGGCCTAACTATGAAACTGTGCAAAGCAAGGCTCACGTTTTTCTTCCAGCCAGCAGGGATTTAGTTCGTTTGGCCTTTCTGTGTCATTTCATCAGTGGAGTCTGACCTTGTGCAGCCTCAGTGGTTGTCAACAGCGAGGGAAGGCAGTTGAGAAGGGGAGACCATCCCCATCCTCCACAGAATTTAGGAGTTGCTGTGTCTAGGATTTTATTTCCCAGTGAAACCAGTTTTTCTTGCCAGTAAGATAAGGAAAGGGCAGGGTGGGAGGAGCATAATAGGCTCAAACCACAATAAAAATAGCAAAGGAAACAAACAGTTTGTGCCTAATTTGAAACCAACAGATCTCCATGGTGATGGCAACAAACCTGCTATGTTTGACTGTTTAGTGAAGACAAAAGGTTAGGAACAGGAGTTCACCAGCCATGCTGGACTGTTTGAATGAACGCTGGAGTAGGAGTGTTAAAACCTTCCCAGTGACTGAGTGACTGTGTGAAGGTGCTGAAGGGAGTTCTGGGAATAACCTCATAGAAAATCCAGAGGATTCAAGTGTCTTCCCTCATAATGCATCTTCAGAAAAATCAGCTTTTTTTACAGGTTTCCTGGAATTTTTGCTTTCAACAGTGCTGTTGTGTGGAAAAGAGTCCATAGCTCTGTGGCTTCAGACAAAAATAGCATGGTAGAAGACCTTCAGAAAGCAGGCAGTAAGCTTGAAACCTTAGATAAATAATAGGACTAATATACTTGCCACAGTGAATAATAGGATTATAACTGCCCCAAAACTCTTGACTGGCATTCTACCAGGGTAAATCTTTATGTGAAATAGAAGCCAGAGATAAACTTTCTGTCTTAATCTACAGATATTTGAGACAGAGGAAGAAGGGACTGCATTACCAAAGAAGAAATTCCTGTTCATAGTGGTCTGAAATATTGTCATGTGATGAGTCAGGAATTTTTTGTTGTTCACATCTTCAGGGTTCAGGGCTACTGAGTTTTGGCATGCAGACTGGGCAAATCAACACATCTCCTTTTGCTGAGGCCATTGGCACGGAACATTTCCTATTTGAAGTAGGTGTGTTTGAGTTTCTGGTTTTAAAATATGAATTTTGAAGGGGAGAAGATACTTTTGTAGTGCTTAGTCATAATGAAAAGATCTTCAGAGACAGCTGATGAAGACATGCAGAGTATATGTTACACTGCATCAAGATTTAGAGTGTCTTGAATAAATATTGACCAATTTGACCTTTGCTTTTCCTCAGTCAATATTTATCTCTTGGGACAATGAATCTTCATAGTCACCTTAGCTGAAGTCCAAGTCTACTTAATAGTATACTTGAAAATCCAGAGAGGTGATGATTTGTCTTGGTGTTATGGTTATCTGTTTAAAATTAGGTATGTAGGTTTGGTCACCCATGTCATTTTGTCACATTTCCTAAACAAAGTAGCTTCAGGTCATGGCTGACGAGGAGGCGTCTAGGAAAAACTTAAATCCGTCAGAAGGAAGAGTGGGTGAATCTGGGAGTGGAGCAAACTCTTTACTGGAAATAAGGATGAGGATTCCTCTACAGTGTCAGAGCCCTTCCAGATGCTGTCAGAAGGATTAGTCAGTAAAATTCTTGCTGTGTATTTCATGAAGAAAAGAATTTTTTGAACTTTCTGGATTTACCACAGTCTTCCAGCAGCCTAAGCCAACAGAGCACATCAGGTATTGTGAAGAACTGTAGAAAGGCACTGCCCAAGAGACCAGACAAAGAGGCTGTGGCTTGCCAGAGGTCCCACCCTGTCCCTGACATAGGGGTCTGGAAGCAGGTGATCCCTGACACGGTCAGGTGGTGCTGGCACCAGACTACCCCTTTTACTATTTCAGTGGCAGTTTCAGTATTTTGGGGCCCTGGCTAGTTGAAGCTGAGACACAACCTTCCTCTGAAAAGTGAGGGTGCCTGGACAGCACATATGGCTGGAGCCACTGGGTCAGGGTCCCTGCACCTTCCTGCTGCTTCCTTGCCTGGATGCACGGTGTCACCTCTTCAGAGTCCCACAGCATCGCTGACTGCTGTTGGAAAAAGCCTCTTCTTACTGATAGGGGCAACACTTTGGGGTAGAAAGTGCAATTACCATGCTTGTGAACTATGCTGTGAGAGTGAGAGCAAGAGAACTGGAAAATGCTGTTCAGGCAGTAGAGAAAGGCAGAGCCTTACAAATATCTTCTTATGCAAATCAAATCATTTGTCTTCTGAAACATTCATTTTGCCTTTTCCCTGATTATATTTTCTGAATTGCCATATGTACTTCTTGTGATATTTCAGTCTTGTCAAATTAAGAAGTGAAGGCCTTATAATTAATTTAGGATTATACCAAATAAAGTAATGTGTGTCATTCTTTCTGTGTAATCAGTCAATAATATTACAGGTGGCCTGTAAGTTTAAAAAAAAAAAAGTGTAAACTGTTTTTGTAACCATATAACTATCAAAGGTATTTGTTTGGGGCAAAGGCATTGAGAAAGAAGAGAATTTTAAAATTGCACAATTACTGTTAAAAAAACAGAGCAGGCAACGTCATGTGTTTCTGAAGAGCACCCTGTTTAATTTTATAGTAACAGTATTTTAAGAATACTGACAGTACACAGGAAGGCAGTGAATAATTCTTATTGCAAAACCCTGATGGTTTGCTGTGTTCAAAATATTAAGACTTGGTCAGCCCTGGATTCCTCTAAGGAAGAACAGGACATTTAGGGGGAAAAAACCAAAAGCCGGTTGAAGCAGTAGTAATGTATCAAAGCAGCATTCAAATAAAATAAATGTTTGGCATCCTTACTTAGAACAGACTGGAAAATGCATTTGTTTTCATGTACCTTTTTTTTTCCTGATGTGCCTGATTGACTTGTTTTAATACCGGTGTTATTTACATTTCAGGGATGGGCCTCTATTATGCAGGAAATTGTCCAAACCCCTACAGCTGTATTTTAAATTGAAATTATTTTTTTTATGAAGTGATTGTGCAGACTTAATTTAGTAATCTATTATTAAATATATAGTTTCAGGCTGTATAAAGCCTTTATATAGAACAAAAACGGGCACATATGACAATCTAGGCTATATATACACCTGGTTCTGAATATTAAATCTTTTACATGTGTTGTCCATTTTCAGAAACAAATAAACTGCTGCTTTTGAAAACTCAGCTTCTCTTCCATATTAGGGAATTCTGCAGACTCCCTGTGTTCCTTAGCTTCAGTATAATGCTAAATCAGTTTGTACATTAGTCTATTTTTAGTTATGAATGAACTTTATGGAGTGCAGTGCACAGAATGATTTCAGAGATTCTCACTCATAAAACCTGTGTGTCATGTGCCGCAGTTACATCTGTAAACATTATGCAAGCTCTGGGCTTCCAGGGCCCGAGCCCTGAAATTTCCAGGGGTAGAAAGCATCCCCCCTTGCCCTTTTGTGCAAAATATTAGGCAAATAGTAAATCTGTCGGCATGAGATCAGGTTAAATTGTGTGACCTTGGCTGTGGCGGGCGGGCTGCCTGGCGTGGCAGCAGGGG
Source organism: Lanius collurio (assembly GCA_020086605.1). Classification (NCBI taxonomy): domain Eukaryota; kingdom Metazoa; phylum Chordata; class Aves; order Passeriformes; family Laniidae; genus Lanius; species Lanius collurio. Next base: position 3,970,501 of record JACBWW010000010.1, on the reverse strand, counting down.
GACACTAGAGGGCAACTGAGAGTTTTCTTTAAACCAGCCAAGCTGGAGATGGTTTTAATATCAACTAAGTGTTTAAACTCAGTGAGGATTTATTTTCCTGTCTGCAGATTTCACATAAGTAACCTCGGAGTTTCCATTGACAGCAAATAGTAATCCAACTAAAGTTCTTTTGGAGGAAAATGCAGCGGGAGCGGGTCCGGAGCCTGCTTTTGCCCAAATAAGGCTTTTTTTGCAGACCCCATGTGTTAGATAATGATCAACTGACAGTCGGTCATGAGTTAATAATGCTGGATGCTGAAATATGCATACCATGTGGTATACAACAGTTCTGCGGGGAGAGACAAACACAGCTATAATTAGACTTCTGAAACACAAGGAAGTGTGTAAATTGTTTAATAGTCCTCCACTTAATTCACTCAGATAATTTCCTAAGAACCAGTATTGACTATGGAAGAATATTGCTCAACTGACTGCATATTTAGTTTAAACCCTGCCCTGCTCAGATAAATTTATGGATACAGCTCAGTTTTATTTAGATTTTTCTGAGTGCTAGAGATTTACTGGGGCCAAAATGCAGAGATGGGTTCAATTTTATTTGTGTTGATGTTTGGGATGATTACACAGAGTCCATGGGGTTTGCACTCACTTAAACTGGGCATATGATCTGACAGTCAGGACTTTAAAACCACCATTTTTGGGGTGTTTTGGGACTTACACAGATTCCCTAGCTGCTCATACACAACCTGACAAAATTGCCAGAGTTCCACTGCTGTGTTTTACTGGTGAAGAAGTGCAGATCCCTTCCTGTGCTCAGCAGTGCTGGGCAGCATCCCCTCTGCACCTCAGCAATAACACCCCATGTCAGGTGTATGCAGATCTCCCAGGGTGCCAAGGCTTTGTTCCAGGCTGTCTGCAGAAGGAGAGCTGTCCCTGAATCCCTTGTTGACTCTGTGTGCTGTGATGGGGGGGCCTGGCAAGGCAAGTGCTGCTGGTGAAGTTGGTGATGATCCAGAGATGTGAATGGGAGCACAGCTTAGGCTGTGGCTACTGCTCCTGCCTCCACCTAATGCCTTACACAGTCCTCATGGTGGCAGCTGAATGTAGGCATCAAAGAGGAGAGCTTACTCTGTAGTTTCTGCTTGTCACTTTACTAATATCTTCATGCAGGTTGATTATGCCTAACAAATTTTGATTACTTCGCAGTGCAATGATCAAGTGCAAAGGAAAAAAAAAAAAAAAAGGAAAGGAAATTATAATATTCTTACACTACAAAAAAAAACTTATATAATCAGTTCCAAATCAGAAATGCAAGAGATTATTTAAATAACATATTTGTCATTTTCACATTGTGCACGACTTGATGATCATTGCTTCCTACCTACCGTTGTCATTCCCGAAAGCAAGGTCTTGGAAGCTGTCCATTTTATCCTTCCAGCATGAACTTCTGCCTGTTTATATTCGTGCACAGTGTCCATCAGTCAATTAGCCCATCTCATCTGTCTATCTACGTGGATACGACTGGTTACGTATCTATTGTATTTCTGAGGTATGTAGGTCATGTCTCCATTGGGTACTGCTGACTCTGCTAGACAGCAATTACACAAATGCTGGCTTTTACTGGAGAGAAAAAGAAACATTGTTAGGAAAGCTGCCTTAAGATTTGCCTTTTCTATAGCACTCTAATGGAAGGACTACCTTGAGTGTTCTGATGACTTTTGATCAGGCAGGCTGACTTGCATGGGTTTGCTGTGCATTTTCACTTCTTGCTGCTGTGTTTGCATTGCTTTTGTCTTGGCTATTACATATCTGTTAGAACCTGCTCATTTGCTCACTTTCCTTTCTTTGCTTGCTTGCTTTTTTTTTTTTTAACCTACGCTATTTTGAGAAGTCAGACCTACACTTCTTGAGTGTTGCTCTGACCCTCCAACAGAAAGTGAAGCCCCTGTCTGCTGGGTGCAGCGTCCCAGCAGGTGACCTTTGGGGATGGAGGGCTTTGGGGCTGGAGATTGACTGCAGATTTCTGAGGGAAAGGGGAATTTGATGAACCCATGTCTAATCCTGTGATGCTGCCCAAGCACATGGTGTTTCATGATGAGATAGGATGATTTCTTTGTTCAGAGTTTGAATGCTTCATTCCCATTAGTGTCAGAGAGAGCCATGCTGGCTTGGTTGTGTTCAATGCTTAACACAGGCTCAGCCTCAAAGATGTGAATAGCCCCAGTGAGGTCATCAGAGGTCTTTGCATGCTCCAAGTCTTTATGAGTTAGGCATGTACTTTGCTGAATCAAGGCTGCAGCTCTTCATGTTCTGTGTCCTGCATTGCTCAGTACTTCACTGTGTTTGATCCTATATTCATACAGTTTCTCACCAGAAGAACCACTGAGTCATCTAATCTGGTATGAACCTCAAGTAGTGGCTCATCAGCCAAAATTGCTGGCAAACTCTTTCATCCAGTTCACCACCTTTTTTCTGAAAGAGAAGGGAAACAGCTGTTTGAGCAAGGACCAGAGCCAGACAGCTGGACGCCTCATCATGAAGCCAGCCAGGCTGCTGCAGCCGCCCGCAGCGGCCAGGCTCTCCTGGCAGCAGCGTGGGCCCAGCCCTTGCCGTGCCTCAGGCGGGACACCCAGCTCCAGTCTGATATCTCAGCCCTCCAGACCCTCAAATTCATGTGTTACTTCCTGCACTGTGCACACCAGCTTGTGTCTGGCTCAGGCTTTTCCCAAAGGCCTTGAGAAAGCTGGTTGTACACATGCCTCCATATCCTGGCACTGGATCAGGTGTGGGGACTGCAGTGCCTGGGCATGCCTGGTTATGCCTGCTCACTCCTGAGTACCAGCTTTTTCTCACCTTTGAGGCACTCCTATTACCTTGTGAAGTCACTTCTCAGTCATTTTTGCTCAAACTCAGCATCGCTTGAGTTATTCAGACCTCCCTGAAGGCAGATAACCCGTTGGCCACAGCATTTTCCTATCAGGATATGTTGAATTTCTAGTGGGGAGTGGCCTATGAACAGTCACCCTTGGCATGGATAGTCAATGGGACCTGTAATCCTTGTTTGCAGGCTTCATGCTGGAGCTGTATTGAGGAGCATTGTGTTTTCCTGGTCTGTTTTCCTTCTGATTACTCATTTTTATGAGTCAGTCTTAGCATTGTGGCAGTCCTCGTGTCAGTGTGAATGTAACTGTCAGGGACCTTGTATTTATTGCACTGATGAAAATTTGTAATACTAGCAAGGCTAGGAGCAACCCCTGTGGAATCCCACCAGAGATCTTTTCATTTGGTAGAAATTCCCCACTGATGCCTACATTTTAGCCAATTCTTAACCCATTCAATATACACTTGAATAAAATTATGTAGTGCTGTTTTTTAATCAAAGTATTATCTAATATTAAATCATCTGTCTTCCTGAATGCAGGTAAGTTCCATGTGTGCAGCTAGTTTCTCTAACCAAGCTTATAGTTTCGAAGTGTAAAATAAGGTGCTTTGTTTGTTTTACTTTTCTGTTGTTTTAAGATCTGGTTTCTGTAAAACCAAGTCAATTGACTGGCTTTAATTATATTCTTTTGCAAGCATATCATCTGGCTTCTCTGCTAATATGGAACAAATATTTACCAAACACCTCTGCCTCTTTTTGAATCATTAGTAGTAATCCTGTCATCTGTAGCCAGCAATAGGCCTACACTGGATTTTTTTATTATTATTATTTTAATTTGCTCTAAGGTCTACTTGAATGTCACATATTTGTCAAGCATAGATTTTTCTCTGAAGTCTTCAGCTTCCCTTTTCCATTTACTGCACTTCATAATTTCCAACACATGTATAGATTTTGTCCAGGAAAAAAAAAAAAAAAAAACAAAAAACAAACCAAACAAACTTTTTCTGTTTTTTTTAAACCCACATTAGTCAGCAGGACATAAAGAAGTCCAGATCAAGGAAAATTATTAACATCCAATCATGCTGAAATGAAGAAAAAGAGACCCCAAGACTCATCCTGAACCTTGCCTCCATCTTCCATGGAAAAAAGAAACACTCAGTTTTTGGTGAAATTGGCTAACCTGACGTTTGCAGTGCCTCTAAATTTTCTGTTAAAAGCAATGCTAGTCTGTAATTCATGAAAAATACTGGCATTTTGCTTTTTTCAGATATTGTCTGGTTGGGAGAGGGGTCAGAACAACAGTCTGCAGCAAGTCATATGTCTCCACATTAATCCACACAAGGAAGTGTCTGTTTCACTTATTTCCAAATGGGGAATGTTTTCTTTAGAGAGGTAGCAAATTGATTTTCCCCACATGGAGCATGGGATATCTCATTTCCAAAACAAAACTTTCAGAAATGGCTGCACAAGTCTGCTCTTTCTCTGTGTGGGTTAGAAAGCAGCATGATTCCTTAATGTTTCCTGCAAGGTTGTTCACTGCTGTGCTCTGGAGTTTCCTGGACAGGCCTAGCATGTTCAGTTATGAAGAAAGGAATAAACAAGTGTTTTCATTTAGAAAAAGTCTAGAAAAAATAATTTTAATATTCAAGTTGTTTTATGTCAGCTTGAGTGAGCACGAGGGGTGTGCTTGTGTGTGTAGAGAGGCTGTGTGACCTCCACAGCTTGGTGAGAGCTTGAGTTGTTGGTAGATGCTCATCAGTGACTTCCACAGGTGTACTTAGGACCCCATTGAGACCTTCCCCAAATTCAATTGATACTGTTTTTTTCTAGACACACGTCTGGGGTGTTTTTTAGCATAGTCTAATCTTTTGCTTTATTTTCCAGCTGCTTTAATTTCTAACCTTTTGATGCAATGTTAGGTTACTCCTAACATTGCAAGAGGAGCAGCTTGCTCCTCTTCATCAGCTCAGCATGACTGGGCAATAAATGCCCCAAGCCCTCCTTTTTGGACCCTGTTTCCAGGAATCAAAAGCTTTTAAATAAACTTTCTGGAGTGACAGGAAAATAAATTAAATGTAAGGTCCCGAAGTCAAAATGCAGAAAAGGGAATGAGGGGAAGGAGATAAAATAGAGATAACGGTGACAGGGAAATCAAGGAAGCAGCTGGGACTCCAGAAAGTGTTCAAGGTTAACTAAACTTTGAACAGTTTTTGAGACCATGCTTAAATCAGCAATATGCCTTTCTTAACTTCCAGATATTGCAGAATGCCGGAAGCCCCCTAGAGGGGTAAGTGTTAAAGCCATTAAACCTGTTAACTTTCTATTCATTACATTTTAAAAGGTGCAACATGTAACCATGCTTTTCAGCCAAGAGCTAACTTTTGCCAGGCTGCATTAGGGATGTGCTCAGCGACCAGCTATTTGCCACCTTCTAGCAGGCATGGTCAGTTCATGGGTTTTGTGGAGATCTGGGGCCTCACCTCTACTTCAGTGGCCAGGTACCTCTCTGTATGCCACCTCCAGCTTCTTTTTAGCACCTGAATCATTAATAGCTCTGGAATCTGACACATCCTGCCATTTCCACCTGCCTCGGAGGGGAGATGTCCTAATCTTTTCTTTATGTACTGGTGGTTTTGCAGCTTAGGGCCAAGGATTCTGGTATTACAGCTTTTATGCATGTGTGTGGAAACCAGAAGACACGTGAAGGGCTGGCACAGTGCCAAAGGATTCTGTGAGGGGGTGGTTTGCAAGGTGTCCTTCAGGGAGGAGCAGTTCTGGATGCATTTGGCAGCTGTGCTGCCACCCTGCCTCATGTGTCTTCTGAACCCAGCACCACTGTTCATCCCTGTTTTTTCACTTCTTGCAACTTACACTGCTCCACCTAAATCCTGGCTTATGATTACCTCCCTCTGGTACACTCTAACCTCTACATTTAGAGCTCACCTAACTCTGTGAGCCTCCCCCTAAATGTAGACCCAGATCTTCTGCTGGCCCTTCTTTATTGATCGCCATGGAGATTTTTAGAAGCTCCGTTGATTTTTCTTTTTTAATTGATTTTTGCAGTTGGCAAAAATGCTGTTCTTTCTTCATCTTTCCACAGAAACATGGTCACAAAAAACAGCAGGTAGCCAGAAGAATCTGGTTAGCAGTGTAAGTCCATTAGCAATGCTGAGCGTGTTCCTCAGCAAAATATGGCAATCCCCTTCTTTTCCTTTTTCCTTTTTTTTTCTTCTTTTCTCCTGCTGTTGAAGTGTTTCTTAGAAACTGGAGTATCAGCAAGCCAGAATCAAAAGTCATATGAGGAAATAGTTGCACAGGTCAGAGAGGCCTGGAAAGGCAAGAACTTTGATCATGGGCATTACTATTGTTTAGATGTGCTCTAGAGTAAGATGTGGAGCAAGCAATTAAAAGATACATGTTTTAGGCATGAGTACAGTACTTGTTTACTTACATGGTTTGCTGAGCAGCCAGCAAGGTCTAAGGTTATTTTGGGCTCAGCATGAGTAAGTGATCCAGGTATGACAAATGAGGTAATGCATTCCAAGCTCATTAAAAACTCTTGGCTACACCACTGATTTTGACGAAGTGCCAACATAGCTTGACCTCAGCTGTGTGAAGGCCACTATTTTTTTTAACACCCTCCCTATAACAACAAATCTTTTGCATCAGCCAAAGTACATGCATGTAGAGAACAGTGTTATTGGGAGAGTTGAACTCACTGGACTTCCAGTGATAATCAGACTTGTAAAAAAGAAGTAATTTTACAGTGACTGACCTGCTAAATTCAGGTACCCCAAAACCACATAGCCATTGTCTCTTGACTTATTCGTGCCTCTAGAAGTGGTAGTGTGTACACAGTACAGCATGGATGAGCTCAGGTGAGGCTGACCTGGTAACAGGGAGATGGTAAGCCCTGTGATCACCTCCCCATCCTGGACAGACAAGAAAAGAAGGTGGCAGGTGAATGTGCTGTCTTGTTGTGGCAGCCTGTGTTTTTCCATCATAGATAGTGTTAATGATTATGGCTGACTTTGGCAGCTCCTACTTTTGGGTACTTCTCTTTCCCCTGCATAGAACTTGCCTTTCGTGGGTTAAAACCAGAGCTGGCAGTGAGGATTGGAAATTCTTCTCTTTCTCGTGTCCTCCTGAGCAGGCAGTGTCTGTGAAAGTTGAACAGCTGAGGATGGTAGTGACTGGAGAACAGTAGCCACAACCTATGAATTTTCTAAGTGAGCAGGCTAGCTGCCCTCTCCTTCTGGCCTGTCCCAGTCACCTACAATATCCTGATGTTTGCACATTGGTGAGAGTGCTGGAGGGGAAGATGTAATTTCTGAGCAATGATGCTGTTTCTTGGCTTCATGAACAGAAAGAACTTCGGGCTTTGAGGAAACATCTAGCTAGCCTGAGCAGCATTAGCCTTGAGCTCCTCTCTTTTCTGTGTGGCTGTCTTGGTGGGTCAGAGCCTGCTACGGATGTTATCTGCAATTCCTGGTCTTTGTTTCTGTGCACAGATGCCTCTGGACTGTCTTTGTTTGATTACTGTAGTCTGTAGGCAGCTTGTGCAAGAACAGGCTTTGGGAGCATCAGGTCAGCTTCTTACTGGGCTATGTTTAGACAGCAAAGATTTGCCAGCCTACAGATAATCTAACTCGTTGTGCTATGCATGACACAGCCTTTGCATTTAACCTCTCATGAGTAACAGTTTGCAGTAAAAACATGTGGGGTATTGCTGGTGTTTTGGCAGTGCAGAGCCCAGCCACGGTTTGGGGACTCCTCCGAGCTCGAGGAGTGTTCTCTCATACTGTGTGTGTTTTGCTGCTAGCTGTTTTACCTGGCCATACCTGAAAGGTTTGCCAGGACTCAGCAGGTGAAAGGAGTGGGAAAACACCACATGCTGGCAAAAGGCAATCATGTTGTCAAATGCACAGGAAAGAAAGTTTTTTAACTGGTACTGTGTGTCTCTCTCATACCCCTGTTACAGGCACTCACACTAAAGAGGTGGCAAATAAGGCAAACTTTTTTCTGTACTTATTTATTCATTTTTCACTTTAATTTTCTTTGCTTATGTTCTCACCTTCTGGGAATTTGCAAGTTATCAGGTCTCACTGCCACAAATGCTTTTGGAAAATGAATTTGAAAGCCATATGCACAAACACATGAAGAAATTGAATAATTTTGGGTATTCTTAGGTAGTCATGCCAGAAGTTCTTCTCCACTAGAAAACAGAAAAAACCCCATAGGATACTCACTTAGCTGTCCAGTATGTACCGAACATCCAGTGTCATCAGGAAAACTGAATGTGACTAAGCCACAAAATGTGTAAAATTGCTTTAAAATAATTATGAATAACGAATTCAAGACATTTGCAGTGTGCTCATGAATATGTCAAAAATTAAACAAGAGATGACAAAATTAAAACATGAATGTGACCTGTAAATTCTTTCTTTGGTCCTAGTCATATTTCCTAGCTCACACAAACAAAACAAATGTCACTGAAATGCAATAATCTCCAAATAATGCATTTATTTATACTGGTTTAGGGAGCAAATATTAATGGCTTTGTTTCAAGTGTGACTGGAACTGTGTACAATGTTTTCTTTTACTGAGTAGATATTAGATGCAAGGATCTTCTCTTCTGATATTAATTCCTATTGCTGCTTTCTTGTTAATTATGTGTCAGATCTGGAGTGGCTTTAGGTGATTTAATATCATACCATGGGGCATGTGGGATGGTCCTTGTGTGTGCTGCAGACAGACCTTCCCTGCTGCAGCTCCTGGGCCACGGGGAGAATGCAAATACCCTATTTCATAGTGGGTTTGTGCCAGTTCTGCCATGGAAGGCTCCAATTCAAACAGTGTTTATATGCAAGCTCAATATACCTGGAATTTAGGAACAAATGTCTTCTTGCTTTTAAAGCTTTTAGCAAAACATTAGCAGCGCTTTATAGTGTGATACAAAGTACAGTGCCAAAACTCAGGATAACAAGTGTGTTTGAAAAACATTGAGCCTTGAACTAGTTTCTTTGTGTTAAAAAGAAAGAAAGGAATGAAGGAAAGAAAGAAAGGACAAGTAATTCACATGCAAGTATATCTGATGGTAGCTCAGCCATATCCCTCTTTGGCCATTGGTTGAGCCAGGCCTGGAGATCAAAGGTTAATCTTTTAACACGTGTGCCAGAATGTAGTAAATTGAGGGAACATTTCTATTTCCTTCAGCACCTTTTCAAAGAAGATGCGACTGCCGAGGCAGACCGTGGTTAAGGATCTGTCCATCCCATCCAGGTCATGTGCCAAAAAACCCCTGTAGGCGTCGGGAAGACATCAAAGCTTGAGCGGGGTTTATAAATAAGGCAGGGCGGCGTGGCCGGGGCTGGCAGCCGGCGCTGGAGCCCTCGGAGCTCATCCCACGCTCCCGCGGAGCCCTCATCTCTGTTTGGATGAGTAATGGAGCGGCCGGGGGAGGGGATTTGGAAGCGCCGAGCAAATACTCCCAGTGCTCGTTTTGTGTAAGGGTGACATCCACACCAAGGCGAGACTCCCAGCGACGTAGTGTGCAGGCACATGCTGTAGCATTCATGAGTACAGATATAAATCAGGCAGATGTTTGTCGACTGGAATGGGTAATAATTTCTTTCTCTCTTTGTTTGATTTTGCATGTTAGCCTCAGATGACAATTTCAGAATTGCTTTCTGCAGTACTTCTCAATAAGCAGAATGTGCTTCACTGGAGATAGATGGAGATATTTCTGTAGGGAGATAAACATATTTTTAGATAGACACAAATATGGGCTTACACCCATATGCACATGCATATATATACACATAGATACATATAGAATTTTTTTTTTAACCTTACCACCAGTGTTGGGGGAAGAAAAAGGATTTTGACTTTTTATTTTAATCCCGCAGCTTTTCTTTTTCTCTGAACAGACCAAATATGACAGTGTTACTCAAACTATAAAATCGAATTAGCGCCCTTTATTATGTTTGCAAACTAATTAAAATGTAAAATGTCCTGAAACCACTGGCTTACTGTGTGACAAATGTAAGATTAGAAACAATTAGAGGACACTCAAGAGGTTTGTGATGTTTAGATTTCTGACATTGTTCTAATCATCCCTTTAAGTAATGAAAACAATGGTTACCTAGAAATTAAAGGTTTAAAGGAAATTATCTTATTCGGTACCATCATTAGTTAATGATTGTTTATCATTTTAAATGTTGCCATAGTAGTCAGAGGCTGATTTTTAAATCTGAAAGCAGAGGGGACGTGTAATAATGAGCAAACATCTGCTTCATCTATTATTTCTATATATGATCATAATTTATATTGTAATACCACTATTGAAAGATGAGTGTGATATTTTTTATGATGATCTATATCCCATTCCTCGTATGGCTCAGCACAGTTAGGATTTAGTCACTGTGTTATTTCAGAGCTGTTTTATCTTAAGAATTGGACAAAACTGAAAGTGATTCATGTTAATTTGTATGTGTGGTATGTAACCCTTATGAAACAATCAATCACTTATTTCAGTACTTGTCAACTTCCAGAGCTAGTTGTTAAGGGGTTTTTTTAATCTATTTCAGGACTCAGGGGTAATTTTTTATTTTTTTATTAAACTTTTTTAGAATAACTTTGACAAGAATGACAAGATATATAAACATTTCTTGGAGCTGTAAGGAATTTCAATATTTCAGAGCATTTCCAAAGCCAGATGTTTCCCAAAGTTGGAAATAGCAGTTAGTACTCTTGCTTAAAGATTAGAAATAATGGCAGCAGGTTGATTAATGCAAAGTTGCCTATTAATATTCAATTTTGTTCTTTTTTGTACCATGGAGAAATATTTGTGCTTTCTCTCTGAGTCCTTGGGAGACCAGTGTTTGACTTTATATTAATTAGTTATGTGAAAGCCAAATAGATTTGCCTTGGGGGATATTCTATAGAAATGTATAGTGTGTCAAGATGTAACCCATAGAGGATGGGAGTCTCGTAATAAGCATTTACTGTAGACAGATGTGTACATTTCTGTGACTGATTGTAGTGGAATTATTTATTATGCTTTCAGCTGTTAAGAATCCGGTATAAGACAATGTGCTCAAAGTGTTCTCCATTAATTTTCAGCGCCAAATCTTAAAGGCAGACCACGCAAAAAGAAGCCATGCCCTCAGAGAAGAGATTCATTAAATGGCATTAAGGATTCCAACAATAATTCTGAAAGCAAAGCTGTTGCCAAGGTAAATCACTTAATAATACTCTTTTCGGTACTCTCTTCTTTTTTAGGTACAACCCTGCTTTTGTTTCATAGCATGAGGTTTCAGAATTAGGGTGTAACTTATTTTCTTGGAGAGATAAATGTAATTTTTTTCAGTAGTTTTATTTTTCACTTTAAATCATGCCTGTGTTCAAAGTTACCAGCAACTATAATCACCTAACAACCTAATGCTATCAGCTTGTTGGTAACTGGTAGTGCTTAAGCTTTCTTGGCATCTAGTGTTAGTTTTCACATTCTGTGACACACAAACATAGTTTGTGACAGTATCTTCAAATTAAAAATAAACCTGGGAGCAGCTCACCCTGTTACAATGTACTGCTAAATATAAGTTCGAAGATAAACAGACTACGAAACAAGAGCTGCCTCAGTAATGGTTTCTAAGAAGCAAACACAAATTACATTACTGTGATGTTAAGATCTCAACATTTTTAAACTAAGGAAAAAAAAAATAACAAAACATAAAGGCAGAAACTCAGTATGAAAGCTTAAAAAAAAAATCTGGGCCATTTCTTTAATACTTACTGCTGAGCTGCATGTTCCACGGTTTGCTGAATAGTGCATGCTTTTATGGAGTCTTCTGTATGTGCTGCAGTGCTTAGTCCATACTGCAAGTAAAAATTGGATCGCTAAATTAAAGTCTGTTATCGCTAAATTAAGTCTACAGACTTAATCTTTAAGATATTTATGGGTTTGTGTATTTTCCCTAAAATATTTTTAAATGGAGTTTCTGTAGTGTAAATTGCTTCCTATTTTCTATGTTGTCTGAGTGATTTTAAATAGGAATTTAGTTTTCTCTTAAAAAAAAGAGCAGCACAAATGGCTCCTTTCAAGATGATTTAATCTGAAACTGTTAAGGTGCAAAGATGGAAAATTACTTAGAGCTATGCTTGATTTTTATCTGAGGCAGAACTTTGTCACTGATACTTTTAAGCTAAAGAGCTAAAGAGATTTGCATATACTGAATTTCTACACCAACTCCTCCCAAATCTATTGTTTCAATAAATTAGATGGATGTGTATCTGAAAAATGCTTCCATTGTTGTGACCACCTCTTTAGGAAATACAGTGAATGTATAGATCCATTTGCGTTGGTATTGTTGAACACAGTGAATGTCCTGGGAGATTAGGAGGTTAAAGAGGTCAAGTGGAAGTGTTCTGCTCTCAGTTTCTCATAGGAAGGCAAATTAAATTCCACCTCCTCCTCCTCCCTAGGAGTTCAGTTAAAATTGTGCCTTCTGTTGATGACGATAAAAGAGGCTGAAGTTCATGATGAAGCTCTGCCCTTAAGTCACTGTTTCTCTTCTTTTTGTGCCCTATTGTGCTCAGTTGGAGTCTGTACTATCGTATTAGACAGTCATGGTAGGAGGCGATGGAGCCTGGTGTGTTGAGTTGCAGGGTCCTGCCAGATACTATAGAGTTTGTCTGAGTGTTTTCTCTGTGAAAGAATGTGCAAAATCCTTTGTGTGAAAATGTCTCAATTTGCCTGAATTCCCCCTTCCCCCAAGCCATTTTTCATGTTAAATATTGCCAGTCAACTGCAGCATGGACCGTATTGTCAAAGCACCCCAGACTGTAGCACAGGTAGTTCTGCCTCTTCAGCATCTGATGTATAGGTATTAGATAATTAAAAACAACAGTAACACTTTATACCAAATTGTTTATCCTCTGTGTTTATATTTGGGTTCACACTACTAGTCAGATGGGAGGATATTTCGGATAAGAAATAATTCCACCTATTTATCTAGTCTTACTGTGCTCATCATTGTGCAGATATTAATAGCATTAATTATCTTGGCCAGCCTAATTTCATTATAAATAATAGACATGCTCATGATATAATGCCCTTGCATGTAGTCACACTGACTTCACTGTGGTTCTTCACGTCAATCTGTGGCTCAGGACTGTGGATACACTTCCATGAGAGGAGCACAGCGAAGCAAGCCCTCTACAGCAGCTGAACTGCACTTTGTACAGGCCCTGCCAGTGGGTTTCTGGGGAGGGAGGAGAAGGTTATTTGGGGAAGGGGAGGAATAGAGGTCCTCCTACTGTCTTCTCATTGTTGGGAGCAGTTGGGATGTTAAATTGCCATCTGAAGCTCCATGTTGGACTTCACTATTGGTTATTGTCCTCTGTGAGTGCTCCATGTCCAACTAATGCTGGCAGTGGGTCCATGGAGAGCAGGATTGAACACTGCCCATGTAAATGGGACAAATCCACTTGTGTCAGGTGCTGAAGCGTTTTAGCAGTCCTGTCCATGTTCTTGTTCCAGATAAAATCCCCTCTGACCAGAGGTTGTGCTGCTTGCATTCTCAGATCATGTCACTCGGTGTCTGGCAGCAGCCTCATTTCTCAGTGGTGGGGTGCTGGCTCTGATGGAGTTGCAGTGGCTGTATGGTTTTCGGTTGAGAAAGAGCAGAACAGCCATTCTGAAGGCTGTGGCTATGAGCCTGTCAAGACCAATGCAAGCTGCATAGTTGTCATGACTTGCTGAATTTCATGTTCTCAGCTGTCAGTGACTAGAAAGATAAATTCTTAAAATGTAGTTCTCATTGGGCTTGAACCATCAACAGATTGCTTTGAGGGTATCAGTTACCTGATAAGGAAAAGTGTCTGGTTTGGTAGGAGCAGCTCTGGGTCAATTCCAGTATAGGTGGCTTGTTAAAAAGAGAGTGGTAGTGGCACAGACAATGTGGTCCTGGACCTAGCAGGTGCTGCCAGGGAAGGTCAGCCTTTTGTGTGCTGCTTCTTGCTTTTGATCTCTTTGGTAGTCACTGCAATCCATTTTAGTGCCTCCTGAGGAAGATCCCAGGGGAGTTCCCTCCCCAGCTGAGAAGGGAATACAAGGCCATCTACTCTAGCAGGATCAGCTCTCCTGGAGAGGTGTACATCAAGCTCTTCTCTTGAAACCCTCCAAGGACTCTGGAGCCAGTGCTGGACAGGCTTTTGGAACTTACAGACTCCAGCAGATACCCTCCTTGTACCTGCTTCATCTTCCCAGAGAGTGTTCCCATTTCAAAATGTGTTCTAACGCTTTCTAAAGCTGGCTGATCTGACCACGTGGAGGAACTGAAAGGATTAACTTGTTAAACACAGAAATTGTCCCCAAATGAATCTGTTCATTACATCTCCTAGTGCAAATACTGAAGTAAATCTCTCGCTTCATTTATACAGCAAGATCTAGGAAATTAGTTTAAAAGTTGCCAGGATATGCTTTTCCTGTGGCCACCAGTGGCCTGGCATGCTCTCAGACCTGGAGATTTATTGCAAGTGCCTCAGCCATTATCTGATGGAAACTGTAAACTGCAGGTCTCTTGTGGTCTGTGTTGTGTGCGACCTCTGGCAGGAGAAGACAAACACACGTGTGCACCCATGAGTGTTCACTGGCCATTTGGTCACGGATCATCCACCTCTGATGGAACGCATAGCAGGAGGTAGTCAGATGTTCCAGAGCCCATCTCAGTGACCCCCCCATCTTATCCAGCTTAGCCCAGCCGTGGCACTGGGTTTGTGTTTTGAAAGAGAAGGGCAGTTTGTGGTGCTTGATGCAAATCTGGCATCGTTCTCACTGATTTTGATATGTTTATGCTGGATTTACACTGGTGTTACCCAGAATGGCATTTGGCCTTTTTGATTCTCAATAATCATTGGTCATCCATATTGCCTGTCAGATGGGGGGAGGTTCCAAAAGTGAGGCTTGGGCCTTAAATGCTGAGCAGATGAAGCATTACAGCTTTTACCAAAGCATAGTTGAACTTGACAGTGCCTGGAGTCCACCCACTGTATTTTTACACCTCTGAGTTCCACAGGGACTTGGACCTTGCTTCTCTGCAGAAGAAGGGAGAAGAGAGGAAGACTGTGTGTACCATGGGTTTTTCCTACTCCTGTTGGCTTTCTAAGTGTGATTTTGCCTTTGTATCCTTGAGGGTAGTATCCCTTGTCATTAGTTTGCTTGCACAGCAGTGAACTTTGATGTCACTTAGAGTTCATGCCCAGGTTGTCTTTGCAAACATCGTTCTGAATTGTCTGGCTTGAAAATGAGAATCCAAGCAAGTGGGTGACAAAACTGAAAAATTGTTCCCAGCTCTAATGAATTTGTTCCAAATTTGCAGCTCCAGCTAAAAATCCTAAAATTATTGAAGTCATGCATTCCTTTTGGGCGTGTTAACCCAGCCTTTGGTGAAGCATTGAAACCTATGACAATGTAATCTAAATTTTATAAGTGGAAGCTGTTAAATAATTTTCATGACATGCCAAAGTAAAAAAAGTCAAGGAATTACTGCTCTGACCTGAAAAGTGGATGAGGAAGTCCAAAGTTCATTTAATGGGAAAAAAATCCTGTTAGCTCCTCTGAGTTTTGGATGAAACCCATGATATTTACAAAAGTTTAATCAACAAGTGGATCTATTACTAAAAGGCAAAGGATGGTGTCTTGTGCTGTAGGAAGACAACATCTCTTCAAACTGTGCAACTGGAGAATATCAAGCATTACACTGGACATACTTCAGCAGCAAGTGATCAAGAAAAATCCCACAGGAAGTCCATTTCCCAGTCCCTGCTGCATTGCTTGGGAGGAGTGAGCCTGTACCCTGCAGGGGCCAATATGGAGGTTTTTCAGTAGCATCAGTTGCCATGGAAAATTGTGACCACTTGTCCACGTTGCTTAGGAGCTACCATTGCTTTGTCCTGCATCTGTGGAAAACTGTGGAGCAGATCACCTGAAGTCGGTACTTTCTGCAAAGTTAATACCTGGAGGAGTATAAAGATTTTGCTTTCCCTGAGCCTAAAATTCCAGAGTATCTTTATTAAGATAAAATAAGCATATTGTGGTTGTGATCTTTTCAGTGATATGTTTGTTGTTTGTTTACAAGCACTTATGTAATGCTCTTCATAGCAGTTGCTTCCAACCTGTCAACAAGTATCCAAAAGCACCTGGTTTAGAAGTGATGGTTCTGAAGGAGGGTCCATGGGTTGTTTGACCAAGAGCTCCCGCCTTTCTGCGCAGCAAGATACCCTGCTCTCTTGTGGTGTCCTCCTAAAATACCAAATACTGGCTCTTAGAGCCTCCCTGCTCCCTCTGGGAGCACAAAGGACATGTCTTGGTTGGGGTATGGAACTGCCAGAAGACTCCTGATGGCACTCAGAAGCACTGAAGGGACAGTGCAAATCCAAAATACATGTAACCATCTCCGCTACCTTGAATTCGAGAACTCGCAGTATTTCATTAGAAATGTATTGGCTTCCATGGTCCCAATGTCTTGGCCATGGAGAGCTTTAAAACATCAGGTTTCTGCTCTTTTTTTTTGAGTACATGCCTTAAGTGAATGCTTGATTTGTAATTTGCTTGATTCAGTGAGAGGATTATCTTCAAGAGGGGCTGCAGGATTAAGCTAGTCTCACTGGGTGTTTTTCCACATGTATGAATACTGAGGAGAGGTAAACTGATTCCAACTTACTGATTTCCTGACTGGCACAAATCTGCTGGGCAGTCCAGTGGGAGACCTGGAGCTCTGGGATTTACCTGCATTGGTGATGCCAGTGTCTACCAGGAAAGGCTCCAGCTACCAGCCTCTCCCTTCTGGTAAATGCTTAGGGCTGTGTTGCGGTGGATCTCCCTGGGCCCCCCCACCCGGGTCCCTGCCATGTGACTGAGTAGGGTCTGTCTGATGTTCCAGCAGCCTGGGCTCTGATCTGGTTGGTTGTTTATCCCAGCTCTGCCCCTGGGATCCCCTTTCCCCCTGTCTGTGATAAAACCAGCAGGATGGAAAGCCCCGCTCTCTCACCTCGCCGATTCTGCCCAGGTCGGTGCTCTGTCCCCCCCAGGACAGAGGGAATAAATGACTTAACATCATAAAGGAGGTTTGAGCTCTATTTCTCTTCTCAACTTCTGCTTCTGGTGGTAGCTGTCACTAACACTGGCTTAATTGGAGCTGCACAGTCGAGGAATATTTAGGCTGTTTGTGAATGGTTTAAGATATTCCAAGACATAAGAGGTAAGCTCACCACAAATTAAGCAGTGGACAAGCTAATCCACCACCAGAAAGCTGTGCTCAAGTTTAAGCAGATGCTCAAATTCACTTGACTTGAGTCCATGCTACAGCAGAACCTCCACTCGTTTGCTGAGGGCTCTGCCTGGGTAAAGCTTGCCAAGGTTTGCAAGGTCTCTTTTGGTGGGCCAAAGGAGAGAAAAATGTGTGATTTCAGAGCTGGCTGCTGAGTACTCCTGGAAGGGGCTGAGCACCCTCAGCTCCAAGGGTTGTCTACGGGAGTTGACAATGCTCGGTGTCAATCCTGGAACAAGGGTTATTATTAGACTTGCTAATAGCAAGTGTACGTGAGAGATGGAAGTTGTCTGTGACATAGCAATGTACAGTCATAAAAATGCAGATCTGGAGAGCATTACCAATGAGTTATAATGGTTTAAAGATGTGGCTATTTAAAAATGTTGTGACTAAGATTCAGAACAAGACATTTAGCTCTATAAATAGCTTCCTTTGTTTCCCCTCAAACACAGTCGCATGGTTTGGCCTTCATTTTTTTCAACAATCCATTCTGCTAGGAGAGGGTATTTATTCCTTAAGTGAAAATTAAAGGTTACCCAGATCTGATATGACATCTTTTCTTTTCCCAGGTAAAATGTGAGGCTAAGTCAGCTTTGCCCAAACCCAAGAGTAACAACAGCAACTGTAAGAAAGGCTCAAGTGAGGATAAATCAAAGATTGCCGTAGGTGAAGAATGCAGAGCTGATGAGCAGGCTTTCCTTGTGGCTCTTTATAAATATATGAAAGAAAGGAAAACACCAATTGAACGAATACCCTATTTAGGTTTTAAGCAGAGTAAGTATCCTTTTTCTCACTTTCTTGTTGGCATTTTAGAATGGTTTGGCTTCTCTGGAGGAAGCAATTGCACACGAAGCCTATTTTGAAGCCTTATGGATGGGGAGGGACCATTTTTATATCTACACATTTTCCAGTCCAGGCACTTCACTGTCTTATGCCTAGATTTGCATCTCTTCCTTCTGGGGTAGTTGCTGCCGGATATTTATAGGTTTAAATCCGCTGATTATGACTAGAAATAGGCATGTTGAAAACTCTCTAGTTTTCTGTTTTGTAAATCTGCAGCGTCTGTAATGCCTTTCTTCTGAGTTAATAATATGACGTATCTTTATTGTGCCCAGATGTTCTTTATGAAAGGATAAATATTAAAGGAAGATATTTAAAGGTGGTCAGGAAAGACACAAAAGGGATCATATTTTTAAGCCCCAAAACGTGTTTATAGTTAATAAATTACTGACTTCGGAGAATAAAACCAGACTGTATCTGCTTAATACAGAATGCGGTGTTTAGAATTGCTTTGGCATGTACAGTTTGTAGTGCCACAGTCTGTAAATTAATTGTATGTGGAGAAGATACAGTTGAAACTGAATTTTGCATAAATATTGCAGCACAGTGTAGATCTTTCACAGTTTCCAACAAAAGCTGTAAATGGGGGTATTTTTCCTCCTTATCTATAGATTAAATGATACTTTATTTCCTTAAAGGGAAAACGCCATGGACTGAAATATTATTTACTCTAATTTATCTCCGAGATTAAAACCATGTGTTATTTTGATGAAGAATGTCAAACCTGTATGTTTTACATAACAATTTACATACCTAATAGCAATTGGCACTGATTGCAACAGGCCTCCAGCAGCCATTATAAACTTATATAACTCCGAATGATTACAGTGTTTGTCTGAAAACTGGCTGCTTGAAATGGGAGTAAAATTAATGTACTATGAACAGCTTCGTTGCATTATGCATTGATTCAGATTAAATCAAGGCCTAAGCAAAGCTCTTGATAGCTTTGAAGCAGTACAAGGTTCAATGAGGCTTTCAGAACATTTTGTGTTGAAGAAATTATTTTTTTCCTCCCCCCCTTTTTATTCTGCACTCCCTCAAGCAGGGAGACAGGGTGGGCTTAAAAGACAAGCTAAAGTATTTCTGAAGTTGCCCACTGCGGTTGGGGCCCACTGCTAACATTTAGCTGGAATACACTGAAACCTGCCTGACAGTCATTATGAAGTAGGGGCCTGATCCAGCAAATACTTAAATACCAGGAGTATGCTGAGAAGAGCAGAAATGTTTGCAGGATGGGGCTCTGTATTTGTCCAGCAAGGCTTGTGCAAACATTGCCAATATAAATAGGCAGGTGGGAAGAGGCAGTACGTACACTACAGCAGAGCATCCCTCCATGGAGAAAGAGATCCCGTTCTCCATGGTCCACAGCATTGCTGCTGACCTCAAGTATCTGTAGTGTGTCTGTGGGGATTCACTGTTGGTAGAATTGTGCATACATCTTTGATAGGGCTGACATGAATTTTTCTTCTAACAATTAAATGAGATAAAATAAAAGTTAAATAAAATAAAGTACAATAGACGCCAGCAAGCAGTGGCCTTATGGGACAGGGGGCCAGGATGAAAAGCACGTGAAAGGGGAGAAGTTCTGCAGGAAATAACAACTCTCTCCCAACACATCTTTTGAATTGAGTTGCCTCTGTGCCTCTGACCCCACAGCCATGGGCAAGGCACAACCAGACATAGCATAATTATTCCAGTAATGCTCATTCGTTCTCCATCTGGGTTCATTCATGCAGGGCCCGCTAGAACGCAGCTTATTGTTCATTGATTATGGAGCCCATTATCTGAGCTGCAGTAAATATTGGATATTGCCTAATCAATAGGCCTGCTCTGTGTGGCTCTTGCTTCCTTGCTAATGAAACCAGTATTAAACAAATAATTAAAAGTAACATTCTTCCCAATGAGTAATTTTTATTATCAAAGTTACGGAAACATGCTAGTCATTATACCGTGTCTCTTATCAGCAAAGTCAAATGAGCCCATTACCTTTGTCTCAGTGTATTTTTCCAGTCCTGTTAAGGAATCTGTGTGTTCTCTTATATGTAATTAAAAATATATATAGTATGGGCTAATATTTGCTCTTCAGATTATGTAAATACCTCTTTGGAAAATGTTTCACAGGAGCTTTTTCAGGGGCTGTAAGCTTTTTTTTTCTCTATTTTTCTTTTTTTTAAACTGTTTAATTTACATTTCTTTGAAATATGTTGGCTAATGCAATGCTTATCTAAATACTTATTGTCCCTCTAACAGTTAACCTTTGGACTATGTTTCAAGCTGCTCAAAAACTGGGAGGATATGAAACAGTAAGTGTTTAAGTAACTTAAATGAAATAATTGTGCAATCTAACTTTTCCCTGTTAGAAAAAAAAATGTAAAAGCAAACAATAATTTGCTGCATTTTAGGCTAGCTGTACTCATTGTGGGTTTATTGGACCATTTTTGGGAACGGTCCCAATTAGTTCCAGATTTGGCAAAATTGTAAACTTGTCATAAAAACTACAAGTGGAAAACATATGTAACTCTTCCCTGTCAAGGAAATTAGTTGGGTCTGTAATTTTTTCCCATGTTGAGAAAGGGCTATTATTGTACAACAAGCCAAGATTGCATAAAAGAAATTTCCCTTGGCAACATCCCTGACATCTGTTCATGTCTAATATGGGAAATGTATTAAAGGCTTTCAAAAGTAATCAGCATTGTCCATTAAGGAATAGTATGCTGCAGAATCTTCTCTTATTCCAAGTGTAAAAGATCTTTATTAGACAAGGGTCAGTACCACATAAACAGGAAGTTATCAAAGTAATTCAGAAAAGTCTCTGACACTTTTTATCAGCTAACCATATCTGACAAGAGCAGTTTATTTTTAGCTCACAGGAAAATTTGATGGCCACGGATTTTACAGCATGTATTTTGAACCAATAAAATATTAGAGCAACAAACTTAGATTAAAATCTTGAAATGAGAAGAAAGAGCTGCATTAATGTGGCACATTGAGATGACATCTGTAATAAAAAAACAATTGACATAGGAAGATGTCGTCACTGGAAATATTTTCTTTGCACACAATGATCAGATTAAGTTGTTCAGTTCCTGCCGCAGTTGGATGAAAGAAATTATTTTTGCTTTGTTTACGAAGTAATCTGGGACATATCTGTGCTGTAGAGAAATGACAAGAAGAATTGCACTATCAAGAAACTGAAAGTCATTTGAATCAAAATGCAAAACTCACTGTTTTCCTTCCATACAATAAAGCACATTGTTCTGTACATTAGCAGCCTGGGCTGGTTAGCATGGGTGTGCCTGGGATTTTGTGAAACATGAAATCTAACATTCTTAAAAAATATATATGCTTGATTTGGCTTTTACTGTTGCTCTATCTTTCATTAATCAGCACATACCATGGTTATGTACAGGGGTGTGTGTAGGCGTGCTCATGGGTATGTATGAATGAATAGCTACCATAGATAGATCGTTACAGCAATTATGAGCCAACAGTAATTGCTTGAGTTGTAAAATGCAACGAAAATGAGGACTAAAATCTTGAACTTGATCCAGAGCACTGGGGAAGGCCAGGAGGGAGATTGAAGGGAGAGTGGCATGTTCAGAGTGCTCAGGGAGGTGAGCAATTTTCACAGCACTGTTTCGGGTTTGATTGAGGGGACCGAGTACAGAAGGCAGAGATGCCAAAGTGGTGGCTTGCGGGAGAGACCTGAGTTCTAGTGCAAGAGGGAGAGGGATGGATTTAGACATGCTGGAGCAGGTGAGCCTCTGTACCTGAGGCAGAGCAAGAGCAGGATTGTGAATTTGTGACCACAAGGCCAGAGAGCCAGGTTTGAGAAACGTGACAGGATCAGAGGGGAAGGATCACAGATGTGAGAATGTCAGCCAGAGTAGCTTCAGTCCACGCTTGTCTCAAAGCTCCTGTCCTTTTCTCGATGAGAGATGTTCTCTATTATTTAGGGGCATTTGTCACCTTGAATGAAAACGTACCAGCAGAGTAAACTAAGCAGTTGCTTGCTGTTCAGTAAATGGCAAGGCAAGCACAGCTTACACCCTCTGACACACCGGCGAGCCCAGCTTTGTTTGGAGAGTTACTGTATCTGAAATGATGGGCCTCATCCTGTTTCTATGATGTGAGCAGTGTCTGTACTCTTTTCAGGCAAGCTGGAGTTGTGAGGACTGTTGTGATGCAATTTAAGTTGTATATGAAGCATGAGGCTTCCTAACCTCATTCTCTTCTGTTAACAGTCTCTTCCTCAATATGGATCTGCCTTTGCTTTAAATTCCCTGAGTATTATAGCGATAGCTGTTGCAATACTTTGACCTGTGCTCACCCTGGGTTTTATTATTTTATGGCCAGTTGATATTAATTGAGTTTGCCTACTGCATTGATTTGTATGTATTTTACAATGGCAAGCACACTGAGAAGCTTGTGCTTTATTTATTTCATTTTTCACAAGCCAGTGGATGGTAGGGGTGACATAAACCTCAGTTATCAGTTCTAGGATCTTAGGCAGGTCTACTTAGAGGCAGAAATTTCAAGTGAGTGCTGTAATTCAGTGTTGAACAGAATCCACCGCTCTCACACACAGAGCCGCCATCTATTGATGAGGAGATGTAGAGTGCAGAGGCTTTCTCAGACCTGCCCTGTTTAATACACATTTATCTCTAGGGCTCCTTCCATCTGACTTGAGCAAACCATTTGTCCATTACAAGGGCTTCATCATCTTTAACTGGTTTTAAAATTTCACAAGTTTCAGGTTTATGCATTGAGATAGAAATAGGTCTTTTTTCTTGGAAGTATTGTAAAGAAAATGGTATTTGAAAGTAGATATTTGACTTCAACATGTGACAGCCATTTTATGAACAGGAGACACATAAAAGATTGGTTAAAAGGACATATGGAAGCTTAAAGTTGTCCGATGGCAATTTTTTTACAAGCACAGAAACCTTCCCAGTTAAAGCAGTTGCAAACTTTGCATCCTTTTATTTGGCAGAACAATTATAGTCTGCCCATTTTTAATTTTATCCACTTTGCCTTGCCCACTTCGTTCATATGTAGATGTTTCAATGGAATATAAAAAACATTTTTGAGAAACAAGCATGGATCATATGCAGTGTTTTTCAGCTTCTGCAGAGATTCACAGAAGAGTGCAAGCTTTTTGAGTCCAGTCCTGTCAGTTAAGGATCTAAAAGTGACTGAGAACAGCCAGGGATTGGATTTGAGATGCAGAGAACAACTTAGCCATCTGACTTCCTCCTTTCAGGGGCTGGAATGGATCCAGTGACAGAGAGCATTACCTTTGCTTATAGTATATACATACAGGATATCTAATAGTGTCAGGTTGTGATTGTGTGTCATATTTAAGGGCTCTCCATTTAAAGTATTTATGAGAGTCATTTCTCCTCCATTTAATTACTAATTCTTAGTTAGTTGTCATCCATAACTGTGTAATACCACACTCCCTTGTACTTGTCATTGAACATAATACAGGCTAAATATAAATAGCGACCCATACAAACTGGTTTAAAGCCTTAACAGATGAAGCTGTCTCTTTGTAGTTGGTGGAATCATATTTCTCTTAAACAAAGGTATGTGAGATGAGCATCCTTGTTACTAATAATAGGAGAGTGCATTGGAAAGCACTCTCTATAGCAGACTGTCACAGTATGAATGATGTAAAATGTCCCCAAATCACTGGATGAAATACGAAGCAATGCCATGTTGTAGGGAGCTCAGCTGCAGTGGCATTTAATAGCCATGGCCTGGAATTCTCTCAGTCACCCTAAGTCAAGTGAGTAAAAGGTGCAGATGTTCTTAGATGGGCAACTTCTGGGACTTACTAAAGAGTTGTCCTTGGCAAGTTATGAAGCAGCATTTTTTCCTTGTGAGCCAACATAAAAGGAGTGCCTTGGCATGTTTGCAGAAGGCTGTGCTGCTGAATGGACTCTACCTGGAGATGACTTAGAAAGATAAAGGGTAAAAAGAAAGTTAGGTGGAGCTTAACCTTCAGTGTGTAGCAGCTTAGATTTTGCCAGAGGTCAGTGGGATCCCATTTAGCTGCTGCCTCTTCTGGAAGCCACAATAAAGTGCTTTAGTTTATAAAAACTAGTGATTGACACATACAACAGTCCTGTGTCTGGGCAGGCCCGAAGAAACTGGTATATCAGTGGAATGCAGAGCTAACTGGGTTTGTTTCATACAGAGCTAATACCCAGAGCTCAGAGCTGTGAACATCATGTACCATGACCAGAAAATCCCCCATTATGTTTTCAGCAAGAAATAAGCAAGAAACCTTTCACAAGGAAGGGAGCTGGGATTGCAGTGCAGAAGACCTTGAGATTTCTCAAAGTGGAAGACACCATTAAAAGCATGTGTGTAAACAGTCTTCTGCTTTAATAGATAAGATCATTGCTTTTATTTGTTTTTTCTTGACTACCAGACACTGCATAATACTGTACTTATAGGAACCAGATCAGATCTGCTCTTAGGTCCCTGGACAGGCCAGTCTCTTGCTTAACCCTGATTTCTGTTACTTGGGAAAGAAGTCACAGAGGTTTTCAAAGGTGCTGGCTTCCAGTGGGCCCAGCTTAAAGATTTTGAAGCTGTAGGTTGGAACAAATTAAAGGAGGGCTCTGCAACCCAGAAGGCTGCTTTAAAAGTAAAGCCAGCATTGGAATGTGAAGCTGTCAGAGATGACACTTGCCTGTGAAATTGCCTTGATTAATGGGTGAGCATGGACCATCCTGCACTTCCAGAAACGTGGCAGGCGCTGGGAGCAATGTGTATGCTGTTAGGAGTGAGGGAAAACAAATCAGAAAACTAAAGAAGCAGAGGCAGATATTTTTGGTAGGAACCACAACCATAAGCAAAGCATTGCCAGGTGTTACCCTTTCTTGACTCCTTGGGAAGTTTGGTCACTGAGGTGGACCTTGTATGAGAAAGAAAGGCAGTCCTCAGTTTGGATATGGTCAGCATGGACATCCAGCTTGGGCACTCCTGCCCTGCATGACAACAGTGCAGTTTCCTTAGTGAAGCATTTTGTTCAGATTGTTTAAGGATGTAATTAATCAGTTCCCTTAGTCCTTTGAAGTTTATTAAGCATAAAAAATAAACTTTCCAGAGCAGGGGAAAACTCAACCCCAGGCTTTGTTAGAATAACAATTGTTTCAGGGAATGTCAAATTTAAACTTAGCTCTGTATGTGGGAGGGCACAACTCAGCTAATTGCCAAGGAGCTCTGGTCCACTGCAGATGTAGAATTGGATAAAGCTGGGCAAATGTTTGTGAAAATACTATTATTCTAAGCAGCTTAGAGGAAAAAGACACCAAAAATGATCCAGGGACTTCAAAGGGATTCACTTTTCCCCTGAAAGTTAGTTATGTTTACTAGTGTTCCAGCTTGAGTATGAACTCTTGAGTCAGCTCATGGCAAATGAGACTAAGTCTCTAAAGTTTTCTTTTTGAAAATGGAGACCGTGCTTCTTAGTCACATCAGGATGTTTATAAGGGGGACTTACAGTAGTCCTCCTGCTAACTAATCCTTGGCTTTCATTTAAAGTTTCTGCACAGCATCACTGTTCTTAGCCAAGGCTTCAGGTCCTGGACAGCCTTGCAAGCCCAGCCAGGTTGTGCTTGTCAGGGAGCCAGAGCACAGACCCCAGAGCAGCTTCGTGCAGCTTTGTTCCCTCGCCCGTGAGCCAGCCAGAGGCTCGATTGCAGCATGATCTGTGATTTTTTTTAGAGCTACAAGAAGGCAAGGGCTGTCTGGCCACGCCTCCATCCTCTGCCGGTCTGTCATGAGGACCGGTGGAATGTGGGAGGCAAGACCAGAGGTGGCTTCCCATCCAGGCATTCCTCCACAGCAGGGTACTTGGTCCAACTCTCATTTGACCTCTTGGGTTGCATAAGGAGCATCCATTCATATTCTCAGGATGTGATGTTCTTTATGGCTCATTAGGACTCTAGTTCTTCAAGCACTTTAGTAGCAATAATAAGATGTGTGGGTAGCCTGGGGAAGAGGCAGCGTAAGAACTGAAACAAAATAGGCTTAAGATGAACCTTACCATCAGATGAGTGTTTGATTCACATTTAAATAATTTGTTTGTGCAGAATTTATCCTTGAATTGCTTGAATCCTTGTGCTGGTAGTCTTTGGGTTTGTTATAAAAGACAGAAAATAAAATTAGTGAATGAAGTCAGTTCAATTAGCTTTAGATAAGGTTTAAGATAAAACACCTTTTTTTTTTTTTGAAGGATCTATAGGTGCAATCTGTGCTCAGGTGCTAATAGTGAGTTGAAGCTGCTGCTGTTTTCTGGGGAACTCTGCAAACAATAAATTTGAAGAAATTGTAACATCAGATGATAAAACCCCAGCCATGCTTTTGGCTTTGGAGACTAATTTCTGCAAAGGAAGGATTTTCCCTTTATATTGAGTGAAACAGAAACACCTCTTACCCTGTAATATTTACTGATGGTAGCTATCTCCCCTTGTTTAGGTTAAAATTACAGGCTTCAGATTGCAAGTTGTAATATTTGTTTATTTCTGATTTCTGCCTTTAGCTCCTCAGTAAATGCCATTGACTGCTCTGTGGGTAACTTCAAAGAAGCCTCCAGGGCTGAATATATAAAAATCCACAGCATTCCACAGAAAATTACAAAATTCTCCCCAAATTGCCCCCACAGTTTCCTACTGGCCTTCTTTATGAGCTGCAGGCAAACAAGGGTGATCTGTTGTGCTTGTCCTACTCCTGTTTTTCTTCCTGTTTTAAATATAGCAGAATATATAAAATAATGAAGTGGTATTCAGAAACAATCCTTTTGCCAGGTCTTCCATCTGTTATTCTGTATAATCTTAATTTCTGTACAAAAAAAACAGAACCATGGTATGCAACTCAATATGTTACAAGATGTTTATTTTCATCAGCATGGTCCAATAAAGTACATAGCTCAAATATTAACATTGGAGTATGTTAAGATTTCATTAGTATTTGATCTATATATTTTACAGACATAAATGGATAAAAATAAACAGCTTGTAACATATAGAGTTACGGACGATGGTTTTGTGGATTTACAGAATTCTGTGGTGGATTTGGATTTTGCATCAGATTTATTTTCTCTAATTCAGTTAAAATAACTATGTAATCATTATTTGTGCTGAGTATGGTTTGAGCTTCATTTTCATAATTCACCGTGGGATTTGTCTGCATAACTTCTGATGGTTAATGACCCTATATTGATTGAGATTCTCTTTTGTGAGTGTGTTTTGCTTGTGACTTGATAATGAATCAGTCAGATCACTCCATTTTAGAGAGAAAGAAAATAGACATAGTGTTAACAAAAAAAAAGAAAGACACTCAGAGCTCTGTGTACTCCATATATTCTGTAGGGGCTTTTATAGTGCTTGTAGTACATGCTGTTCTGAAAGTGTCATACATGCATTTGTTGTTGTGAACTCAAACGCTGTAGAATCTGTAAAGATGCAAGATTAAATTTTCCATTGCCATTTTTACAGATAACAGCTCGTCGACAATGGAAACATATTTATGATGAATTAGGTGGTAACCCTGGAAGCACAAGTGCTGCTACATGTACTCGCAGACATTATGAAAGGTAAGATAACAAATCTGAAATGCTTGTTTAATAATGAAAAAATTAATTTGGAAAGCCTTCAAAGCGTTTTGTAAAGAATTAGAGAAAAAGAGAGAGAGTCTTCTTAAAGATTTAGTAAATATTCCCCTAACAGTTTAGTCAGATAATCCATTGTAATTTAAACCAGAGTGTCTGTCTCCAGTGACTAAATAAACAAAGCAAGCATCTGATTTTTCTTTGGTATATATCTTAATTTTTCTAACAGCTTTCTAGTTAAAGAAGCTGAAAAATTGAGGAAAACATACTCAAGGAAAAATAAGAAACGGCAGCTAATTGATGCAAACACTTGTCTTCTGTCATTTTTTAGGAATACCAATTAAGCAAATTGTGGTTTTGATCAAAATAATGGGGTGGCCCACAATGCAGGGTGCTGTTAATGTTGTAGGTCATGCAGAGCGGTGCATTCCTCCTGTTCATTGCATTCCTTCCCTCCTCGCTGCCTGCAAGCTGCTGCCAAACACTCTTTCTCTGCAGCCATTGTTGCTGGTCAGAACTGTTGATTTCTTATTCTTCCCATGTAGATAATAACTTCCAGGGCTTGTGAAGCCAGCACACATTGAATAAAATACTGGAGCTGGAATGTTGTTTTGGTTTGGTTTTTAGAAACAACTCTTGGGGCTTTTTCTTTCCTTTTCTTTCTTGTTTTATCTTTTTTTTTAATTTCTTTTCCATCTGTTTTTTTTTTTCTTAGACAAGCAAATGTGAATAAACACTCAGCAATTTTCAGCTCAGATAAGGAAAATTCAGTCTCTTGTTCCTGAGCATGAACAAGTTACTTTGCTGGGCTCAGGAAGGGATTGTACTTGCTTGTGCAAAAGGTGGCACGGCAGAGCTGCGCTCAGTGGGTAGTTTCTCTCCTTATCTTAGTGTCAGCCTCTCCAGGGGAGATACTGCCATCCTCGTGGAGGGTGGTGAGGGTTTTGATCATGCTCATTTACAGGAGACATCTCCAGCAGAAGGGCTTGGGTGCACAGAGGAGTTGCATGTAATGATCGCCATTATAAATATTAGAAGCTTTCTGGAGGTTGAGCCAAGCAGCAGAGCAAAGTGAGAGAGTTGTTGTGCACGTCAGATGGGGTTTTTCCCTGCCTTCGTGTTACAGACAAATGTTATAGATTGTTTTATTGATTCATGAGATTGTGAGTATTCAGCTCTTCCCCCCATCATTATTATAGCCCTGAGAGTCTCAGAGCTTCCTTTTGCACCCAAGCCAGCTGATGGGTTTCCAACTGGCAGTCTGGCTTTTCCCTTGCCAGATGTTCTTTGGGGGATGTTACTTGACAGAAGAGACCCAGGCACGCATAAGCATTAGGTCCTTGTGGGTTTGGGTTGCAGAGGGAGCATTGCTGAGCTCTGTGCTGAAACCCTAGTCACTGAGCACATCTCTTGTAGTTGTGGAAAAGTAAATGAGCCATTCACAAATGTTCTGTAAACCCCTGTCTCTCTCTTCTGCTTTCCTGACAACGTTTAATGCTAGTGATTTATTTTGTTTTACATGCAAAACCCTTGCATTGCACTCCCATGCATAGAGACTCATGTGTGACTGACTCAGCAGTTACTTGGATATGCTGTGAAGTGCCACCAAACCCAATGTGCTCACTGGAAAACCTGAGCAGACTTGTGATGCCTTCCAGATTGGAAAGCCTTTCCAGCCTACCCAAAAGCAGTTCTACTTGACTTGACAGGGTCTTAGGAAAGAGGTCTAGTTTATAGTTAGATTGGTCTTAATACACTGAAGAATTCAAATCTGAGTTCATGGATGCCAGTCTGTCATGTAGTTCTGGGTTAGGTCTGATACGATGCAGCACCTATTTTCCACAAAAATGGCATGCTGCCCAAAATATGGCATTTGGAGAAAAAGTCTTGCAGGATTTTTAGGTTAGACCTGAGCTTGCCTAAAATGTTCTTTACTAAATCTGATCTGAAAAGCCAAAACACATATACGAAAAACCTCAGTGACTCATCCAGTCTCTACTTTGCTAGTGTTAGATAGTTTTTTTTTCCACCCAAGGAAAGCTATATTAAGCCTCAGATTTGGAAAAAAGTAAATGAAATGTCATGGTTTGTTTCAGCTGGTAATTCTAACTACAACACCTGTAAATGTAATGCTCATTTATAGCCAAAGTGCTCAGATGACATTTAATCTGAAACTAGAATGGCAGTGCAGAAATACACACACTCATGATTCAGGACACACATACATTTTCAAATTTGAAGGTGAGCTGTACAGCTAAACTGGAAATTGAATTAAACTGGAAAGCAAATGCTGAGTAAATCTCTTGATTTTTCCTTTCCGAATCCCACTGGCCTTTCCTTGCTTACTGGAGGCAGAACAGGCAGTTCCGTGGCTTCACTGGCCCTGCTGCTGTTTGACTTAGCCTTGCTGTTCATCTCTACAGCTGGATCTCAAGGGCATCCATGTTGTGTTAACCAGCTCTCTCCCAAGAGAAGTTACTGACTGTTTGCATCAGCTTTAGCATATTCAGGTGGCAGCCACCTTTCAGTGACATCCTTAGGATGCTGAGGAGTGGAATGGTACATATGTCCCAGTTCAGGCACTGCATCCCACCTTCCTGCCCTCTCCAAGTTCCCCTTTGCAAGGTGGAGTTTTAAACACAATTTCAAAGGGCAAAAAGAAAGAGAAAAAAAACACCACTAACAACAAGCAAACAAACAAACAAAACAAAAAAAAACCCTCCAGATACAAAATACAAGCATTAGAGAGGGTAAAACTGTCTGTCTAGCAAATCCAGTGAAGAAATACTGCTTTCTCTAAAGGTGTTTATAACCTCTGCAAAGCCGCCATGTGGCTGCAGATTCATGGTACCAAGGATGGCAAAAGCTGAAACAAAGCCTGTTTTAATGGCTTTGGGGACCCCACTGTTTGGAGCAGGGCTTGGGGTGGTAGCTCTGGTGTACTATAGGTGGGTGGAGTGCTTCAGTTGGGGCACAGTTTGCTTTGTTTCCCTGGTGAAAGGGAAAGAAAGGTTTTGTGTGCATTTTCAACTGATTCATTTATCATGTAATATGGTTCATGTTTTCAGTAACTGTTTTCATTTTAAAATAAGGCAGGGCTGCCAGTGTTTCAGTAAGTGTTACTTGTGTATTAGTTAGACAACTTTTGTTTTATTAATGAGTATAATAATGAAAGTGCAGGTTTCTGAGTAGAAGCAATGGGTGTTTTTATTTAAAGCATAGCAGGCATCGCATAATGCCGATGAATGCGTTATTGTCACTGTAGGCATGGCTGGTCTGGACCTGCCTCTGATTGGGTTATTCCAAATAGGCCCAAGCACTTCATAAAAATGTCTTTGTCAGCCTAGTTTTTCTTCCAAACCTATTCATCTCTGTCAGTTTTTAATATTAGTACCAGGCTCTTGGCTATAGTCCATTAGTACTGTACTTAATTGCTCATGTTACAGATGATTACCAATATAAAAAGCATTAATGTTTTCCCATCATGGGGCTGTTGCTCTGTGCACGACTTGGACCATACAGAGCTTATGAGGTGTTATTGTTTTGGTTGTTACTTTCTTCATTTGTGCCCCTCTAATGCACTTACCTTTCACGATCAGAGCCAGCCAGAGGCGTGTGTTTGGTATGAGCTGATTCAGCCTGCAGCGTTCCTGTGAAGCTCTTACAGCCCTTGTCAGTACCCTACATCTCCCTCTTATCGAGAAACCCTCAGAAACGGCTACTTTTCTGTGAAACACTGCTCCGTGCCGTCTTCCCCTAATAATGCAGATGTGGTTTTCTCATGCAGGGTTTGAGGTTTCTTTTCGCTTTTACACAAAACACATGATCAGCAGCTTTAACTTTCTGGCATGAGCAATAGGCTGTATTTCTGCAGTGCTGATGACGTTGTTGTTAGGGATTTTTTGTAAATATTACAGTACTGTCCCCCCACCCCCCGCCAAAAAAAACCCAACCAACCAACCCAACCTGCTAGTTTAGTGTGCAAGGTATAAAAAGTTCCCAATAAAATGCACTGAACAAAACAAAAATACTAGTAATTGCCTGTTGGAGTCTTTTTCCATCTCCAAGTCTGTCTGTGATTCATCTTGGTTTCCTCCAGAGCAATTCCTGTGCACAAGCTGTGCACAAGCATACATGCACTGGGGCCTTGTAGTGTGCAGTGGCATGCAGTAACTCTCCTTGGCTTCTCTGGTATCGCTGTTGGAAGGTGTCGTGGCAGGCAGCTGAAGGGTACCATAGACCAGTAGCTTCCTGGCCTCTTTGGGTGCCACAGGAAGCTGGGCTCCATTGGGGTCTCCAGCAAGGATGGACCCAGAGAACCCCATGGCCTGATTTCTGCTCTTCAGCAGTGTGTCTTGTGTGCTGGCCCTCATGAGTTACTAGCATTTTGAAAACCAGTCTGTCCTGGTCAGACCCAGCTGGAGAGGGATTTATTAAGCCTTGTGCTCTCACAAAATTAAGGGAGCTGAGTGGGAAATTATTCTGCAGAGCCACAGCCACCTGGGAGTTGAGGAGGAGCAGGTAGGGGGGGATGGATTGTAGTTCTTCACAATGGGGCAGGGTGGCTTGCCTCACGCTTTGGACACTGACCTGCAGAGGGTTTTATTCTGGCTGTGGGTGTGGCCCCTGGGCACTTGCAGAGGACCCTGCACATCTGTCCCTTAACAGGGGTCTAAACTTCAGGAGATGCAGTGTCTTTAACAGTTGAGAGCCCAATCTGCCATTTTTCTTTCTAAATCACCCACATAAAAATTATATATTATCGAAACACAAGACAGGTCAATGTAAGTCCCTTACACGGTTTCCCTTTAACAGCCGTAAAGTCTGTCTGCCCTAAGGATATTGTGCAGTAATTCAATATGCAGGAGAGCCCTGCGCTCCATGCAAATGCTGTTTGGTTTTCTAAAGCCTTTGGATAACTTTCGCAATGTGTAAGCATTTCAGTGGAGTTTTGCAGGAAATAACAGCCAGTCTTTAGAGGGAACAAAAAGTAGGGGGCTAGTATAGCATCTACATGAAATTGCTTATGGTTATCTTTTTATACACATTGTAATTAGTAGAAGGTTTTGATTTACACTGCTAAGTGTGAAAACATCCCCAGGCAAAAATTAATCAAATGTTATGTCATGGGGTAAACTACAACTAGCTCTTTGTTTGACCCAAAAAAACCTTGCCAAGCAACAGTTTTCTCTCCTTGTTTTATTTTTGTCTTCACCCTACTTCCCTGCCCCCCTCACACTTCAGCTAGTCCCAGACTCCCAGAAAACTTCGCAAGTTGCAAATTGTCTCAATAGTTTTCCATCAAGCACAAATTTAAGCCTGAAGATAGATGAGGTGTCTCAGTTCTCTTTCTTTTCCTGGGTTTTTGGTTTGATTGTTTTTTTTTCTTTTTGATAAATAACAAGAGGTTTCTACTTATGATTTTCTGCCCTCAGGGCTTTATCATTAAGATTAAATAACTGTACTCTCAAGCATACCACTGAACAAACATCTTTTCAATTATGTGAGTAACAGATGCTTTAACAAAGGAACTATTGAACATTCAGAAAGCCTCCCCCCTCCCCAAAATTTAAAAAGTATCAGATGACAGAGGAATGTAATTGTTTACCATTAAAACAGATCCCTAGCTGTCCATTCAGAACATCTGAGAACATGCATTTTTTTTTCAAAATTTCTGGGGTTTCAGCCTCAGAAACTTACTGGCCAGCACAGGAGTCAGCAGGAGTCCTTGAGTGCAAAATGCTGGACAGTCAGGCACTGCCTTTAAGTGCCTGCACGCATTTGATCTCTCTCCTGGTGGGGGATTGTTTTCCCACCTACATCCTTCCTTTCACCCAGGAGTTTGCCCCAGCAGAACTGGGCCATGCTGTGTGCTGTCCAGTGCTGCTGGGTGGGTTGTCAGCCGAGCAGAGAGGCTCTTGCCAGGTGTGCCCACCATGCACACGTTGGAACTTACTGATTGCTGAGGCCCTGCAGTGCCCAGGGCTTTGGGGTCCCAGCACTCCAGTGCAGTGCTTGGAGCCGGTCAGTGGTGGTAATCCCATTTCTTGGCATCCAGGAGTAGGGACAGGCTTGACACTAGGGGGACGAGCCCCTCTTCCTTGCTGGGAGCTGAGTTGTCCCAGGAGGGTGCTGCACAGTGGGAGATGTGCCATTCTCTTTTGCAGGAGCAGCACCAATGATGGAGAGTAAGATCTTTTCCCTCAGATTGCCCCGTGCTGCCGGGAGTCTCCACCTCATACTGCAGGATTTTGTTAACATGAAAGAGAATGCCCCTAGTTTGTTCAGCTTTCTGCAATATAGATGTGGCTCAGAGCTCCCAGGGAGCGTCAGCAGGATTTTGGAGTCCTGCCAAGAGACCTGCACCCCACTGGCAATGCAAAATGGCATCTGTAAGCTTGTTCTGAGCATAGGGACCAAACATTGCAGGGACTCCATGGACCTACCAAACAAAATGCATGTCTGCCTTTAGACGCAGAAATTGTGACCATGGCCAAACCAGAGTCTTGTAGTAGTTTTGGTACAGTGACCTGGGGAAGGTACTTTGTGCCCAGCACCCTTCCTTTGAGTCTTTTCCTTGCAGTAAATCTGCACCAAAGGCAAAAGGCTGGAGTTGTTCATCTCCCCCTGCTGAACCCTAGGATCAGGAGTGCCTGAGCTTGCCTCACTGGGCTGTGCAGCTAAATCAACAGCTGTGTTTGTAATGTCACTAATTTCCAGTTTACTTAAAACAAAGTGTCTTTGAATTCTCTTAGAGCAGCGCCATTCCCACCTTTCAGCAGTAAGCCATTCTCATTACCCACCAGCACTCCCAGTGGGCTGTGAGGAAAGTTGTTGTTGAAAGGATGAAAGAGCCATTTCTTTAAGGAAGGAAAGTTCTTTGGAAAGAAAATTGAACTTCAGCGTATTTTGTCTTTGCTGATAAAATACATGCCAGTTTTGTACTTCACACGAATGCAAATAAAACCATTGCTATTGTGTTCTGCA
Organism: Lanius collurio; assembly: GCA_020086605.1. NCBI lineage: Eukaryota > Metazoa > Chordata > Aves > Passeriformes > Laniidae > Lanius > Lanius collurio. The sequence goes on along the minus strand of JACBWW010000010.1, from coordinate 3,935,838 downwards.
CAAAAGCACGTGAGGCTTGCTTTCGTAACCCCTGCATTGTACAATGCAATCCAGGGAAATCAGACTTCAGGAACACACTGCTTCATTTCCTCAATGTATTTTATATTCCCATTTTGGAAAACAGGCTGACACCTTAAAGTTTGGGTTATTCCTCTCCACTCTTTGCTAGGAATGTGTTGCTGGTGCCCAGAAGAGCTGCCTCCTGCTCCTGGCTATCCCCACCACAACTGATCGTTGTTGATGGTTTCCCTCATTGTTTCCTTTGCCTACACTGGACCAGTGCTCTAAGATTTATCCTTTTGAAAAGCAACAGGGTAAAAAAGACAAGACTTCTCTTGGGATCAGAGCTCAGGCATTCCTGCTGGTCCCTTAAAACAGCTGAATGTTTTGCCACTGACTTTCTATGAGGAAAGAATCAGGTTTCTCTCGCTGAGGTTACTGATGGGGCCCATTTGCACCACGGGGGCTGTCCCAGCCCTGCACTCAGACCCTCTGGCTGCAGGGGCTGCGGGCAGCTCTGCCTGGCTGCTGTGAGGACATCCTGGAGCAGATAGATGGGTGCCCTCTTGGACTGGAAAAAGCAGCTGTCTTGTCCTCCAGTCCTGGTGGTGCCTGTAGAGTGAGGAGTTGGAGCCACCATGGCCTTATTTGCTCAGGAGGAAAGCATTTTCCAAATTCCTACCACTAAAGAGACCTATTGCCTGTCCCTTTTCAGCATTTTTGAAGCTCTAACAGCTTAATGTTCTCATGATTTACATTAGCATCTAATCCTTGCATAATCTCACTAATCCCTTGGCCCCAAGATATCCACTGGCTGTGAGTTCTACGGGTTAACTGATTGCTGAATCCATTTGGTGGAGCAAATTTAAATCATTTTCCTTTCCTGTTGCAATTAGCCTCCTTAACCTGGGCAAGCATGCGAATGGGGCAGCATCTCCCAAGAAATGGACTTTGGTATTTTAAGTCCTTCCAAGATTATTCTTGTGGATGAGAGGCTCCAGTGCATCCTATTTTGTGTTGGGCTTGGAGCCTTTGAGAAAGTACAATGATGTCAATGGGAGACATGATGAAATACTTTATTCTGCCAGAAAGAAAAGAAAAATAAACACTGAAACAGCAATACAAAAAAATATTGTAGGGGTTGTGCTGAGCTGCCTCCTTCTCTCGCATCACCCTGTGTGTCCTGGGCATATGGTTCCTCCCCAGCCCCAGAGCCCCGTCATATCCATGCACAGTAGGAAGAATTAAAGAGGAAACTGGCAGCCTTAACATTTAATTTCCTTCCTGTTTCTGGGCTGGTCAGATCCTTTGCATTATTGTAACTACTTTTTTTATCATGCCTATAAATAGATGTGCTCTCATGTGTCCTGTGAAGCAGTCAGGCCAAAAAAAGTCATTCATTCTGCATAATCAATACATGTAGTGGTTACTGGCTCAGATGAGATCTTGTATTGTTAGTTCTGTAGCTGGGAAAAAAAATGTTGACTAATAAAGATTAAGGGCTTTTTTTTTTTCTTTTTATGAAATGCTAATGATGAAGACATGTTTGATATACTGTGAAATACATTTCTCTAATGTGAAGTTTCTGCTTTTTGTTGGGAAAGAGATTTAGTCCCTGGAGGATTTTAGAATTTGTAAATATAAAATTATCTGCTTCAGTGTTTTTTAAAAAAAAGGTTGGCAGAAAGCCAGATTACTTACATTACTGTAATAGATTTGCTGACCTCTGACATCTGCCGCAGAGAAGTACATTGAATTTTTCATAATATCAGATGATGCAGATCTAAAAACTCAGTACACTGCACCATTATTTAATTCAGGACTTACTAAAGGAAAAGCTTTTTTTTAGTAGCAGTTTATACGTGATTAAACTTAATATTGCCGATTGTAATAAATCAGGATTAGTATAGTACTGATTTGTTAATCTAACTTGTATTGATTTTAAGTTGTCTTTATTTAAAAAAAAATAAAAAGAAAAAAGGAAAAAGACTGGCTTTTCACAGTGACTGAATTTAATAAGAAGCTCTGTGATAGCAAAGACTCCCCTACTGTTTCTGCTCTTGGCTGGAAAATGTTATTCTTGTATTATTCCAGGAAAAAAAAAAAACCTCATGCTGCTAAAAATCTGCTGCCTGTGGAAAGATTTTTTTAATACACTAGTGCTTACATATTCTATTTATGTTAATTGACTTATAAATAATACATTTTATTAATCTTAATATTGAAATCTTGATCATGATAAAGATCCTTTTATTTGGTCTTCTCTCAGGCTTTACAAGTAAATATTCTTCAGACCACAAAATATTCCCCCTCTTTTCTTTTTTAATGCATACTTTGATACTTCCCCCCCTGTCGGGAAGTACAGCCACAGTTCAAAGGGACTGAAAACATGGTTGTTGTTTCCAACATACGATACATTCGAGGTGTCTGGATCCAGTTTTTTAGACGTTGTCTTTACCTCTCTTTGCGCAAAGATTGATTAAATCTTACCTGCACTGCAAATATTTGACCAAAAAAAAAAAAAAAATCTCGTGCTGGTTTCAGACATGTCACATTCTGCTAAACTATTTGGCTAACAGCAGATCGCATTCTTCCGGTGTTGGGCAATATTGACCTTAAATTGGCTAAGCCGGCTGCTTTCATGGCATGTGAGCCGGCTGCTTACATGTTCCGAGAGCTGTATTAGCTTTATTACTCCTGCGCTATAAAAACTTCTAATAATCAAATGATAAGATCATATCCTGTGGGTAATTGTGTTGTACCATGACAGGATAACTGAAAAAACATTCAGTGAAAATTGCAACCAACGGAAATCTCTACGTGGAGCAGCAATTGCTGGTGTTGCTCAGCTCGGTGCTGCTCCCTGGGGTCTCACAGCCCGCATTCCTGCCCGGCTCCTCGCCAGCCGCCCCCAAAAGCCACCTTGGCCGGCCCTCCTTTGAAACGAGGAGGGGAAAATCCTAGAACAAGCCATCCTTGTGTTTTGACTCAGTTTTACCTTAGTCATGCCACCTCCCCGATACATGAAACGTTTAATTCCAGATTTCCTGCCACTGGCTCCAGGCCGCTGACCGGCTATGTGAAATGTATTTTTACTGCTGTCGGCCTGCCAACTGCTGAGCTCAGTGAAAAATAACTAAAATGAAAACCTTGTACTCCCACATGAACCCTTAAGATCAGAAAAGGAAATTTAAGCCACGGTTACTAATTAGCACCCTAGCTAATGAGTTCTGGTGAGGTGCAGAGGCAAGAGGAGGAGGAGGAGTTTGGGTCCCGCGTTACCCTACAAGGCTCGGCGGAGGGGCAGTGATTAATGGCATCGGCCGGGGCCTTGCTCCTGGCCCGGCCGTAGTCACCGGGTCAGTCACTCAGCATCTTCCAGGGAAAGGCTCGTTCCTGGGGCTGGGAACATCTCTGTCCCCACGAGGCACCGGACGGTGTCTGAAACCTTTATGGATGGAATATGTGGATTTTTAATGGGCGACATGTTCCCATGGAAACAAAACAAAGTCAAACACTCCCCTTGCAGTGCTAACAATTACTGTAATAAAATGTGTTTTTATTAAAAGCGATTTTAAATATTTAACACATGGCAGAGTGGCCTCGGCACTGCCCTGTGTGAAACCCAACCTTGCCTCTAGTGAAGTCCAAAGTGCTTTGTGCAGCACAGGGAGGAATTTGGTGTTTTCACCAATATTTGCACTTTGCGAATGAAATGTAGCAGCCTCAAGTATGAACAGGATTATTTTTTTCTTCTTCTGCTTAGTTATGCTTTTTATTATATAAACATTAACTGTAATATTACAGTGGGAAGCAGGTATTTGGCAAGTACGTATTATTTTGCTAAGTTTGCATAGAGGGAGCAGTTTCCAGTTTTAGCAGCTGTAACATGTTTAAACTCAGTTTGTAATGGGATCTGAAGATGAATATTCCCTGTGGGCTCTGCTTAGCTTCATTACTGGAGCCCTGCCAAATTCAGGGCTAGAAAGTATTATTCACGCCTCTTTGCACATACCATGTCAGAGCATGCTCAGTTAATGAATTTTGTTTCTAATATAGCATAAATTAGGTTTATATTTTAACATAATTTATGTTGTATTTTATTAAAATGTAAAATATTATGATCACGAGCACTCTAATTTCTGCTCTCTTAAGCCCAAACTGTGTTTGAACATCTAAGTATGTAAATCAAAATTGCATGCTTAGAAACTGATTCTAGGATAACAAACGAATATCTGAACCAAAGAGGTTTCTGCCTTGGAGTCTTAGATTAAAGATAATTAAGGATTCCTGGTATTTGAGCAGATTTATGTTGTTTATAAGCAAAGTACGTTTTCTTCATAGAGTCAACTTGTCTTTTTTTTTTAACAAATTATGTTTGCTGTATTAAAGTTCATATTTTTAAAGTCTGAGCCTTGTATTAATCCCACAGCAAGTCATTAATCATACCAAAATGCATTATAAAAACTTTAATCACTGAAGTTGAAATTGAGATTGTAATGCAATCCATCCCTTTTAATTATATCAGTTATTTTTCCTTTCAGATCAAGAATTGCAAAGGGAAAACAGAGAGATTAAAACTCGGTGTGTTTGATGCTTTCAGGGGAGGATGTTTTTTGTTTGTGTTTCTTCCTTGTGTTTTTAAAGCAATTTCATGCACTTTGTGGCAGACAGTTCCACAGTGAAGAATTCCTTCATTTTTAACTCTTTGCCTCTCCCCTTCTTCCTTAGAAAAGGCTCCCTGGCACAGGCAGGGGGCGTGGTGGCTGTCACTACATGGGTGCCTTGCATGGGTGGGTGCTGGGCTGGTGCTGGTGATGATGGGGCGGGTGCTGTGCCCACCCCTGTTAGGGTTCCTGCAGCCCAGCTCTGCTGGCTCCTGCCACGTTCCTGGCACTGCCCTTGCACTCAAGGGAACCACCAGCCTGGAAATTGTGTAGCTGTTACTGAGTTGGCTATGGCTTTGTAGGTGTTGTCCTGGAGTTTGCTGTATGCTGTTAAATTCAGGGAGGGAAAATAAAAATAACTGGTGGATTTTTTTTTTTAAATTAGTCTGAATCATAATGGCTGGTATTCTCATCTGGTACAAATTGGTGTAGCCACACAAACCACTGCGGAGTTACTGACAGCTGATCGACACCAACTCCAACTCTATTGAATTTATGCCACATGATAATCTTGCCAAATAAATTGATTTCTTATACTTGGATTTATAGATGTAGAGTTTAAACTGTTGCTTTTATGGCATGGAAGAAAATGGATTTATTAAGTAAACTGCTCATAGTAGATACACTTTCTTTTCTTTGCTAGAACAGCAAAACCTGATCAATTATTTGTTCCTTAATCCCCTAGATTAATCCTGCCATATGAAAGATTTATTAAAGGAGAGGAAGATAAGCCACTGCCTCCAGTGAAACCTCGAAAACAGGATAACAGTTCCCAGGAGGGTGAAGCGAAAACAAAAGTGTCTGGAACAAAACGCATCAAAAATGAAAACCAAAAGAGCAAGAAGGAAAAAGATAATTCACAGAAACCCCAAGATGCATCTGAGGTCGGTTGCTTCCCTGCTTTTCAGTTTTTCAATTAAATATGCACAGCTTTAATCACATGAAATCCAGTGATAAAATATATAATTTAAACTGGAGAATACCAACCAGTTGGCCTTTCAGTTTGCTCAGCAATGGAAATTCAGCTGTTGTGATACTGTCTGTGCTGGGATTTTTCTGGGCTGCAAATGGCAGCCAGTCTGCTCCATATTGCACAGCAGGGATGGCAGAGGCCCAAGCGCTGGATCTGACTAGTACCAGTTCTGCTCATTGTATTATACAGTGGTCACCATTAACAGATCAGCAGCTGCCAAGGGGAAACCACACAACTACCACAGTTATTTCCTAATCTAAGTATAAGGTGCAGGAACCTCTAATATTGTTGATAATACTGTGGTAACTGTTGGACACAGCTGATTTTTATAATGGTAACCTCTGGATCAGCCTTCTGTGCTCCCAGATGTATGCATGACTGTCAGAAAACATATTACTCCCTAGGATTTTAATTATATTATACTAAGTTTCTTTTTGAACTAAAAGGTCTCAGTTTGAGGAAACCAATTTCCAAGACCTGAGATCGACTTCCCTCTCTCAAACAGCAGATGGCTTTCAGCTGATTCCTATTCAGACATAATACATTCCTATCATGTCACACTGCTTCACATGGGCAGGCCCCAGTTTCCAGATAGAGCCACGTTACATGCAGGCATACCGCATGTCCATGAGGGACAGCCCTCATGGGAGAGATGTTATGTTCACAGCACAGGGTAAGATAGATGGTAGAATTTGTATTTGTCTGCAAATAAGTGTAAACTTCAAGTGTTGTTAAGTGCAGTGGGGTTTTTGCCACGCTGTTATTTAAGCACGTTCCTTTGCACATCCTGCCCACTCTCTCCTGTGCCCCGCTTGCACCCCGTGTGAAGGAGATGGTGAAGTTCCTTACACACAACCCCTGCAAAACATGTTGCTTTTCCTGTCTCAGTCTGCCAGATCACAGCAGCCTTCAAGGCGTTGCAGTGAAAGTAAGTATTTAAAGAATGTCGAAACACATGACGTGCCCGGCAGACTGTGGCTGCTCCTTTGACTTCATTGCATCTGGCAGGTACAGAAGTCCTGTTTCTAAACTTGTTTGGAAATTTTATCAAGTCAGCTATCAACAATCCTCCTCTTCATTGTTTTAAAAAAACAGTGCAGGACCTGTAAACCCAGATGCTTCTAAGACTCCATGCACCCAGTTTTGAGAACAGAAAAGTTTGGGTTTCATGTCCTACTACCTCTTTAAGTTATGCTTACAAGGACAATCTCCCATCCAAAGAAGAATTTGTGTTTTAAATGGCCTTGATCAACAGTACCATTAATATCTAAATTAAGAGCAATCCCTAGAGAGACTTTTTTTTTCTCTCTGACATTGTACTTTTAAAGTAAGGGGAGCCCTGTTTGGATGAAATAAAAAAAGCCCACATGGAGAAGAGAGTGTGCACAGATGTGCTTCAGTCACTGGAAGGTTACAAGACAAATTGCCCAAAGCCAGGAGAAGTGAAGTGAAAGCTTGTGCTCCCTCTTCCCTTGTCATTCCTTCATCCCCGGTTATTTATTGAGGGTCTTGGAATAGCAAGATACATTACACACTATCTGTACTGCTGCTGCTAAGCCCAACATAACAAGTCAGCAACAGAGCAACAGCCTTACTTTGAATTTCCTTGCCTTTGTTGTTCCCTATCTCGAACTTCCTGCTGTTTAAACTGAAGTTATTTTTGTGTGGTTTGCAGGAAGAGTTCCTAAGCTGCGCTTATCGGAAATGTAGGGAGCCTAGACGAGACAATAAAAATGTACAATTGTGGCAGTTCCCTATTGTAAAATAGTAGCTTTTATAGCAAAATTATTATTTCCTCCCTGACTGGGGTGGAAGACATGTCCTGCCCCTATTTGATCAGGGTGGGCCATTAAGGACCTTAACCTCCACATCAGTCATCCTATGGGTCGGTGACCATACAAAGCCTGAGCAGTGAAGGGGCTGCAGGGTGGATGCTTCCCCTCCAGAACTCATCTGGGCCTTGCCATACTGAGGGCTCAATGCCCAGGATGTGGCACTTACCAGGGGTAGCAGGCAAGAGATGTTCCACTCCTTCGGGTGGAGCAAAATCCAGGTCTGCTGGAGCCAGGCAGAGGGTTGCTTGTCTCTCACACTGCAGCCATGCCCTGGCAGTTGAGCCCCATTCCTGAGGCCTCATCCAGGCACAGCAGTGATGGGGTATTCCTCTGAGGGAGAACCCTATGGCCGCCACATAAATATGTAGGCACATCCCCATCCAAGCCACCGCTTAAGTCATTTCTTCATGTGGCCTGGAAGCTGTGACCTGGAAGAGCATAATCCAGTTACAAATGTGTGGTCCTCTCAATTGCATGTTCAACTCATGCACCATTAGAAGTATGCAGGGAGAGAATATAACTTTAATTTATTAGGATTGCATTTGCCTTTGTGCTCTTCACTGTTTTCCTTCCATCACAATGACATTGTCAGTGTAACAAGACACCAGACAAAATGCTATTAGTCTTAGACTGCACATTTCCTCACAATAGCTGAAACTTCAATCAAAGTATTGCTTAACAGAAACAAAGAGCAGAATGTACAGTTATTAAATATGATTCTCTTTTTTTTCTCCTCCTTGCTTTGCTCATCTGTCTGGTATTTGCCTGTAATTTTATAAGCTCAAGAGACTAGCGATGGTACTTTGTAAAGGACCTAATGATGGTATTTGGCTGCAAAAGACAGCTATGAGTTTAAAAAGAAGTTAGGATGACTAACAGACACTGTAACTAATAGGCCAACCAAACAGACAGGAATATTTAAAAGCAGCTGTGAAGAAATAAATCTGAGAGGGTTAGATTCGTTAGGACCGTCTCCGATTCCCCGCTCCTGCGACAGAGCATAAAGCAGCATTTAGATGATAACTTTCTCGATGCGTCTTATCCTTACAATGAAGGAAGAAAGAAAACAATAATAATAAAGGAGTCACACAATGCTGCTGTTTTATGACTGTCTTCTACCACAACATGTCAGAGGAGAGTGACAGCAGTTTTGAAAGGGGCTGTCAGTCAGCTGGATCACAGATGGGATGCTCTGGTGACCTCTGTGGGTCACAGTTCAGCCGGCTACATAATGGGATGAATAGTGTGAATTGTGCACACAAGCTGTATTAATGGGGGAGCAGAACGAGCCACGGTCCCATTGACGAGAACGTATAAAAGCCATGTTTGTAATAGCGGGCACACACACTTACTGAATGTTGACAACTTCATTTTAATCCGGTAATAAAAAAATGTGTGTCCTAGTTAAGCTCTGGCAGTGATTTGCTGCCTACAATAGGGATTTCTAGTATGCCATTTCTATCATTTTCACACTTTAATGCAGAACTGGATGTGAATGATCTCATGTGTGATCACTGAATTTTAAGGTAGCTATGCTGGAGACACTTTAGAGAAGGAAAAGCGTAGGAATAGTGTGGTTTTCTTAGATGAAGTTGGCTAGTAGGAGAAATTTCTATAGCCTTATTGTTTGTGTCATGAAATCTGCTCTTCTGCATTTACCTAATTAATTTTAAAAGAGTATATAATCTCAGCATTTAGCTATCTGATCAAGCCACCAGTGCTTCTCATCAGGTTACAGACATCTGCTGTTTTGAAATGCTTTATTGTGACTCTGACAGGGATGGTGTATTTTGTAATATTTCCAGCAGATACTTCGCTTTGTTTGAGCCCAGTACCTGATGTTAGAGCCTTCACGTGGTGGTTGGCACGTCCTTCTCTAAAAGTAGCCATGTACTGTGCATAACCTTACAAACAGGCTGCTGGAACATGCTGCATTCTTACTACTGTCTGTTGAATCATTTCATTAGGTTTCATCAGAACAAGAGAAGGATCAAGAATCAGCAGACCAGAAAAACTTCTCCGAACACCCTACAGTGGGAGAGATAAAACAACCCGTGCAAGGCCCTCCATCTCTTTCACCAGAGACAGCTCGGACACTGCCTCCAGAGAAGACAGATGTGACAGAAAACAGCACCAACAGTGAGAAAGCCAAGGAGGAGGTTCAGCACTCGTCCTCTTTCTTGAGTATACCCGTGCCCCCAGAAGAAGACACTGTGCTGAATGCCACTGTCACAAAACGATTACACCCTCCAGCAGATGCCCTGGAAGACACAAAGCCTGAACAAAGACTACACAAAGCTTTTACTGACAACCTAGAAAGTGAACCTCCAGAAATGCCCTTCACAGCTTTCCCAGTCCATCTGCCCACTCAGAGCGACATGGAAGATGAGAAGCTGCCAGAGATGGCCGATTACATCGCAAACTGCACGGTGAAAGTGGACCAGCTGGGAAACGAAGATATCCACAATGCACTAAAGCAAACGCCCAAAGTACTGGTGGTGCAGAACTTTGACATGTTCAAGGAAAAGGAACTGCCCGGGTCCATGAATGATGACTCCACTTTCAGTTACACACCACTGCTGTACTCAAAAGGTAATCCAGGCATCATGTCACCCCTGGCAAAGAAGAAGCTACTGTCGCAGGTCAGCGGGGCCACGCTCTCATGTAACTATCCTTACGGTTCTCCTCCACCTTTGATCAGCAAAAAGAAACTCAACAGCAGAGATGAACTGTCCTCAGGCATATCTCAAGGTCCCCATGCCCCTAATTCCGATCCTGTAGCAATCAATAGGCCCTCAGTCATACAACATGTACAGAGTTTTAAAACCAAGGAAGAAAGGAAGTCAATTAATGATGTTTTTAAACATGACAGGCTAAGTAAACCGGATCCTCAGCGCTGTGATTTTTCAAAACATCACCTCAGTTCTCTTGCCGAGTCATACCTACCGAAGTCGGATATCCAAGACTGCAAAGATAAAATGAGTGAGAAAAGGGCACTGCAGCACTCCCATGTGCCCACTTTCTTGGCAGATTTCTATTCATCACCTCATCTGCACAGCCTTTATAGGCACACAGAACACCACCTTAATAATGAACAGACATCAAAGTACCTCCCCCGGGACATGTTCAGAGAGTCTGAAAATATTTCTACTTTTACTCAACACAAACACCAAGAAAAACTAAGTTTAAATTATCGCCCATCTTTGCATCAGCAAGAAAAAAAGGCAACAGTGGAGGCTTCTTCAGATGATCAGCCAACAGATTTGAGTCTTCCAAAGAGCATACACAAACAGACTGCAAAGGCTCCAGGCTCCAGCCTCCCTCACTCATCCATGGCCCAGCAAGAATGCAAAGGTATCTCCCCGTTCCAGGCTGGAAGCAGCCAGGCGGTGAGCCTAGACTGTAGCCCCAAAGCTTGCCGCGTGTCCCCCATGGCCATGACAGCCCCGAAAAAACACAGCGAGTTGCTCCATAGGTCTGGGAAGCAGCAGGCCCAGAGGCTGGAGAACCTGAGGAAGATGGAGGGAATGGTGCATCCTATCATCAGCCGCAGAACAAGCCCTCAAAACGTGGGGGCTGCCCGACCTCTGAAACGGAGCCTGGAGGATTTGGACAAAGTCATTTCTGAAAAAAAAATCAGAGCTGTCTCTCCTATACACTTACCAAAGGAGACTCCGGCAAAAGACAAGGTTCCCGACCCAGAGGGGGAAGGCAGCAAGTCAGTGCATGGTCTCCACTCTGGCAGCATACTGGAAAGCCACAAATTTCCCCTGTCAGCCCCCATATTCCCAGGCTTGTACCCGGGAAGCCTGTGCACAGGGCTGAACAATCGCCTCCCACCCGGGTATTCTCATCCCCTGCAGTACTTGAAAAATCAGACCGTGCTATCCCCACTCATGCAGCCTTTGGCTCTTCACTCCTTCATGGTGCAGAGACAATTCCTCACGTCCCCTGCAAACTCCCAGCAACTGTACAGACACTTAGCTGCAGCAACACCTGTAGGAAGTTCCTATGGTGACCTTTTGCATAACAGCATTTATCCTTTAGCTGCTATAAACCCTCAAGCTGCGTTCCCACCTTCCCAGCTATCTTCTGTACATCCCAGCACAAAACTGTAAACACCCTCGCTCACAAGAAAAAGGTCTGAGGAGAAAAGTTCAGTTAGCAACATTCCTCCCCTTGACGATGTCTCACAGATTTAGCGATCTGTATTTTTGTCAACCAGGATGCAGTCGTATCCCGCCTAGAGGAGCGCCTCGGAGTATGATGGAGACAGGACTGCTTCTTTAATTCTGGCTCCCACATCAGCCCCCTCACACCTTATCCCTGTCCCAGCAACAAGAAAACCAAACCAAAAAAAAAAAAAAAAAAGAGAAACAAAAACACAGGAAAAAAAAAGAAAAATATCATTGGATTTTGCATATGTGTTTTCTGAAAGGACTTGAACATGGTAAGAGCAGATGTTCAAAGGGAGCCGTGGAAACACAGGCCCAGTCCTGAGCTCACTGAAACCCCGGTGAGGGCTGCATTTGCCTTTCCCTGAGCCAAGGACCGGATGCCGTGCATTGTTGCAAATGAGTCAAGGACTTCAGATGAACCTGGAAAGGAGAAGTGGGCCGAGAATCTGTACAATCAGTGGATGTGCTTTTTTGGGTAACTTTTCCTGACTTTAAAGATTCAATCAATGCAATGTATAGTAAAACGGCAATAGATTTTTTCATTTTAACACTATTAGAACAGAGTGGTAAACACTGTTTAATTTGACTGTACATATCCACTTCGTAAACTACCAGTGTCACATTTGGTCACAATAATTTATATAGTTTCGTTTGTCCAGTATATTCTGTGCTCTTTATGTTTGGGGTTTTTTGTTTTGATTTTTTTTTTTTTTTGGTTTTTTTTTTAAATTAAACAGTATCATTTTATCTGCAACTTTTTTAAAGGCTGTGGCTGTCCTAATTTTTTTTTTTTTTTATTACGTGTTTGTAATTTTTCCAGTTTCTTTATACTTTTGAGCAGCATTTTTGTTTTGTTTTTGTGGTAACGTTTACTGTTTACAAACTGAAGCAACTGGTTCAGATAAATCTTAATGGTTATAAACATACTGTAGGTGATGTTATGGTGCAAGGATGCGAACAAGGTTCCTTTCCCCACAGCCCACCCCTGTGAGGTGCTGAGCACCTCTCGCCCTCCTCCCGTTGTTGCGATGGCTCCTACGCCGCTTCTCCCCTCCCCACCAAGCTTTGCTTTCCTGTATCGTGGTCTGTGAATTTGTCGAGCGTTGTACTTAATCTTACCTAGGCTGTGAAGCCCTCCTGCCTACCAGAGAAACGGTCTAGAAAACAAAACTTCCCTGACACAAGCTGCTGGATGACAAAGGAGTGCAGAAAACGGGTTTGTGGTTTGTGAGAATGTTGAGTATTTCAGAAATTGGGAGAGGAGCCAGTGTGGATTTGATTCAAAGGCTCACAGGTTGGGTCCTGTGCCTCACAGTGCACAGGGGGTTCTGTGCAGTGGTCAGGGTGATCCTTCCACGCTCCTACAGGGATCTTGGCCTCTCCCTGGGCGTCCTTTTGCAGGGGGGACGCCCAGGCATGGAGAGGCTGGATTTTCCTGATGCAAGAGCTTCCCTGTGGATGTATATTCACTTTGCAGGACGTCACCACCATGCAGCTGAGCACAGACATTGATAAAGCGAAGTGTCACTTGGAGGCTTTATACAATGTGAAAATTGGTTGTGGTTCAAACCATCTTAGTTATTGTTCAAAGATAATGTACTCAATATGAAAAGAAAAAAACAGAAACTACTAAGAAACACTTTGCATGCTAGGCATGTCAATAAATTTTCCCATGATATGAAGCCAAATACAATATATAATGTATCATACTTAATATCCAAAGGTGGAAACCAGAATAGTATACTCGTCTACTGTTGAAAATCCAGCTTCTTCAATTAAATACTTTATATTCCTGTGGTAAAACTATATTTAATTGATTGATAAACAGACTAGTAGAACTTGGAACATGGATGTGCCAGTGCAGAGTATCCTACTGCTCCGCAAGTCATACAGGAAACAGAACCGCAGGCTCATCCAGGCAGAGACCACAGTGTGGAGGACATCTCTAGTAAAGTTGCACTAGATCTGAAGCACGTAAGAATCAGGGGTTTGGGGACGGGGGGAGGAGGGTGGGGGAAAAGGGGTAGAGAATACAAAAATCTACAGCAAACACAAACAGAAGCTTGTCGTGTGTTTGGCAAAGCAAATGCTTCTCCTTGTTTTGGTTGTCTGTTCTGGAGCTGTGCATTTGTTTATGCAAAGTGTCCAATGTCCTTTTTGGTTATGTCCTGTTGGAGTTTGCTGGTAGGGTTTTTGGACCCATGCTGAGGCAGCGCAGGGCTGGGGGACAGGGAGAGCAGAGGAGGGCTCCTCGCTTGCCCCATGAGGAGACTGGGCACTTCTGGCTGGGGAAGCTCATCATATACTGGGCAGAACATCAGGGCTGAGGAAAACAAATGGCGGCATAAACCCCCAACAGAAGCGATGCATTATTTGTTTAAGAACTCTTAACAGAAATCTTGGAAATCTTTCAACAGACTATTGAATTCTTCATTGACTGAAAGGTCTTCTTTTTTTTTTTTTTTTTTCCTCAGTGTCTTAAATGGGGCTTTGTTTGCATTGTTTGAGTTCAAGGGGCCTTATTATTGAATGAAATTGCACAAGCTTTTCTTTGTGCAATCAGACCATTGTTATTAGTAGGTTTGTAAAGGAAACTGCAGAATCTAATTGGCAATAGAGTCATAAATCTATTTGCTAGGAGCCAGTTCCAAAAAATGTTGCAATTCAAACACACTATGTCCAGGATGCATTAGGGATGCTAAAGGTTGTGAGATCCAGAGGAAAAGGCCCAGCAGCAAACAGCTCGTGTGTAGCTTCTGGCCACACTCTGAGCCAAGCCTCACCAAGCACATGGGAAGTAGGGCCTGATTCCCAGTGGGATCGTGCCCCTGGCCAGGCGGGGTGGGAGCAGGCCAGCGGTTTGCAGCAGGTCTGTTGTGGCTGTGAGCTGGCCTGGTGCAAAGAGTTTGCCCAGTGGGTTCGTGCCGGGAAGTAGTTTGTCCCGGCAGCAGAGAAGTTGTCTTGGCAGCAGCTGGAGCTCAAGGAGGGCGCCAGTGCTGTGCTGCCTCTGCCAGCACCTCTGCCCCCTTTGGGGAGACATGGGGCTGCCGGTTCCAGAGACCACCCCCGGGGGTCCCTCACCCCACCACCTGCTCGCTTCCTTGGCAGCGAGGTTTTATCTGGTCCAGTTTTGCGATTGTGGTGATTTTGATGAGCAGTGGGACTTCCTGCACTGGTGTGAGGCGAGTGGCACTGGCAGCGCTGCCGCGAGCGCTGTTTGCTGTACATGTGGTTGATATTTCGCTTGTTCTCTTCCTCCTCCTCCCCTCTTCCCCCAGCCCCACAGTTTTAAATATGTTCTAATAATGGCAGCATAATCTACTAGCTGTTTATACTTTTTTAACTTTCTTTTGTTGTAAATATTGTATACTTTTTGTGATTCAAGTTATGTAGCCTATATGCTCTGTAAGGTGATGATTTGTATATATAAAAATGGCCCAGTAATATTATATAGTTTCCCATTTAAAAGGTTATTGAGTAACCTTTGCGTTAGTTTAAACACTACCAGAAATAAAGCTGAGCCAACTATAAACACTCAATTTTTGTATGTTTTCCAAATTGTACTTATTAATGCTTTTGATACTGTATTATGTGCCAATAGTTTCCCAATCACATAGCAGGCAAAAGATATTTTGTACTTTTTGATCCACTGTAATATTTAATAAAAAATGTTACTATCTGTTCCCTTTTGTGTTTGATTAATAATTCTGTAAACAGCCCTTATCGCATTGGATTACATATTATCCCATCTGACCTTTCAGCCCTCTTATATTGGCTTTTCTACAGAAAGTATCTCCTCCTGCAAATGATTAGATTAAAGAAATGGAAGTTTGCAATTTCCTCAAGGAGGGAGAGACAAGATCTTCAGTCAGTGCCCCTCTATTTTTGCAGTGTGCTTGCATTAAAGTGTGCCTCTGATCGTGCTGACTGTAGGAATAGCTTTTGAGAGGATTAATTCCATGCTTAGCCAGTGGCTCCAGTACCAAATTTGCTCCATTTGCATCTCAGAATAGATTTTTTCTACCAGTACTGCAGGCTTGAGCTGGGATCTGAAAATCGCCCCCTCTTCTTCCCATCCCAAACTTGGGCAAGGTTTTGGAGTGAGTTAGATGCTCACTAGTAATTCTGCTGATGATACTGAACAACCACCAAACAAAATTTTTACTGTGTTCCTTGGTGGGTCTGAAAAGCCCCCATAAATCTGGGGGCCCTTTGAGAACCCATTAGTGCCACAAATGCTGTTAATTCTCCTGGTCTTCATATGTGGGAAAACCATTTGGGTGTGTGTAGGTCAGGCCTGGGTACTGCCCTTGCCCAGCACAGTTCAGCAACAGGACAGGAATGGCTAGTAGCGAGCTATTAATCCCACACAGTTGTTTAACTCCGTGGTGCTGGGTCAAGTATGCAGCAGGGAAGTCCCTCTCCCCCATCCCTGGTGGTTCAGGAGCTGAGGCCATGGATGGTCGTGGAGGCTGCTACTGCTTTGTGCTTTTTCCCTGTGCTGGTGCATGGCCAGGCAAGCACAGAGCAGTTTCACAGCACTGTTTGATGAGGCTTTCAAATACATGCTGCAGTCTCAAAAACAACCATTTCCTCCTCTGTGTGATGGGAAATACCAGCTTGAGGAGGAGAGCCAGCCACTGGGCATGTGTGAAGGATGCAGTGCTGTTGAATCTTAGAATCATAGAATATGCTGAGTTGGAAGAACCCATCAGAATCATTAAGTCCAGATCCTGGCCCTGTGCAGGGCGCCGCAAGAGTCCCATCCTGTGCCTGCGAGCATTGTCCAAACACTTCTGAACTCTGGCTTGATGCTGTGATCACTTCCTGTATGTGAAGGTATGGGGCAAGATGGGGCCTTCTAGCAAACCTTTTTCCCCGTCCACTTCTGTCTTTGCCAAGCTGAGGCATTTTCTTTTTTTTATGGTGAAAATGCAGCCAATCAGTGAACGCCTGAAGGAGGTGAGGGAATGCAGACACGTGGATGGCCAAGGAAACTTGGTTTCCAGCACCATGCTTGCTTCCTTGGCTTTTTTAGCCCTTCCTAGTTTGTGGAATAACATATACCAGCACTGCCTGTTCCTGCTGTGCCAGGCGTGCCTGTTGGGCTGCTCTATCCTTGTTGGGCTGCCTTATCCACTCCTCAGAGTGGGCTCTGGAAGACCCCAGGAGCAGCACTCTGGAGCTCTTCCTACCCAGACCAGCCTGGCCTGTGAGTGGCACTGAGGCACAGCATCCTCCCTTGGCTGGGCTGGGCACTTCCCAGTGAGTTTGCTGGGGGTAACTTGGAGGTCAGTGCAACCACACCTGGGCAAGCAGCAGAGCAAAGTAGTCTCTTCAGGATTCCCCTGCCCTGAATGGATCTTGGGGAAAGTGGCTCAGCAGCAGCTGCATTGCCTGGCAGCCTTTTGGGGCCAATGATAATCCCATGGTGATGTGAGCCTGTTGGGAATACGGCCCTTCCTCTGTCAGCCTCACCAGCAATGTCTCTGCTCCATAATATTTCAAGAGCATTTTTTAGCAAAGTTTCTCCTGCTGGGAGGAGCTGATCACACACAGACATCACTGTTAATCCTCAGTGGCACCCTAATTGCTCTTAGAAATTCAGGGCTCACCCACAGGCTTTCCAGGAATATCAGACACCTTTTGCTCTTCCCAAAGCAAAAACAATAACGTCTGTATGTTCACCTTCCCAAATTTGGGCACACTCACAACTGAAGTGAGTATGTATCACCTCTGCAGCTGAAGAGAAACGTGCGAGGATTGGGTGGCCTTGAGGAAAGCAAAAGGAGTGGCCCCCAAAGCATCCCCAGCCTGCCTAGACCCATAGCTGCTAAGGGTTTGTATTCCTGCAGGAGAAAGCTGTGTCTGTGGTCAGGCTGCACCCCTGCTGCCCCCTGTGCAGGCGCTGCATGTCCAGCGAGGAAGCAGGGATACAGCTTAATCTGTGCTTTCATTTAGCTTTTCAATTTGTCCTTTACGGGATGGAAGAAGAGTATTCACGATGTCATATGCTCCATCTAGTGCTCACCTGGGGAACGAGCCCCCCAGGTCACAGGCCAAGCCTGGGGCTGGGGGTGCCCTGTCGTGGTTGTTGGGGCATTGGGAATGGGACCCTCCACGAGAACAAGCAGACTGGGGACAAACATGCCCAAAAATGGGTTGGACAAATTCATGAAGACTTTTGCGGCTGCTGAAAAAGCAGTTGTTTGGGTCAAAGTACTGCATTCAGGAGACCCACAAGTCCTCAGTGGTGGCAGCTGTGAAGAAATCCCTGCAGATGTTCCCTGTCCTTGGGTGCTGCACCATAACATGGGCACAAAAATCCTGATAGCTCCCTCCTCCTCCTGCTGCTGCTGCTCCTGGGGACACAGCGGCTCAACAGCTGCTTGGTTTTGGTGATGAGCATAATAGCATTTAACAAACTGTCTTGGGTGTGAGGGCTGCTCTCCTGGGAAATTAGGTGCCTGAGGATGCCGGGCCAATGAGGGGCTACTTTAATAAATGAAGAAAGAGGGGGAAAACCCACTGAACTTGCAAATGTTGCTCAGTTTGCTCTACAATTTAGTCAGGACAAGGGAAAAAAAACAACCCACCCAACCTGTAGTTGAGGCAGTCCCAATCCCCTCCTCTGCTGCAGGCCATGCCCCAAGGCATCTGAGATGCCATCCCATGAGGAAATGGCATGCCATGAGGGGACCCTGTGAAGGGCAGCCATGCTGTGAGGAGATCCCGTGAGGGGCTGCCATGCTGTGAGGGGCTGCCTTGTGCGGCTGCCATGCCGTGAGGAGATCCCGTGAGGGGCTGCCATGCTGTGAGGGTCTGCCTTGTGCGGCTGCCATGCTGTGAGGAGATCCTGTGAGGGGCTGCCATGCTGTGAGGAGATCCCGTGAGGGGCTGCCATGCTGTGAGGGACTGCCTTGTGCAGCTGCCATGCTGTGAGGAGATCCTGTGAGGGGCTGCCATGCTCTCATTGTCTACTGTGTCATGAGGTGATCCCGTGAGGGGCTGCCATGCTTTGAGGGGTTGCTTTGTGTGGCTGCCATGCTGTGATGTGATCCATGCTGTGAGGGGCTGCCTTGCTGTGAGGCGATCCCGTGAGGGGCTGCCATGCTCTCATTGTCTACTGTGTCATGAGGTGATCCCGTGAGGGGCTGCCATGCTTTGAGGGGTTGCCTTGTGTGGCTGCCATGCTGTGATGTGATCCTGTGAGAGGCTGCCATGCTGTGAAGGGATGTCGTGAGAGGCTGCCATGCTATGAGGTGATCCATGAGCAGCTGCCATGCTGTGAGGGGCTGCCATGCAATGAGGGGCTACTGTGAGGCACTGCTGTGCCATGGCATAGCAGTATGCTAGGCTGTGATGCAATGCAGCAAAACTTCCCATCTTGCACAAGCTGGTGAGAGCTTCCCTTTAGCCATTTTGGTGCCAAAATTGTTTGTTTGTTGAAACAGGTGTCTGATGATCTCCAGGGGCTTGGGCACACTGGAAATGCCCCACCTTCCCCATGCTGGGAGACATCAGAGGGGTGAGCAGTGGTCCCAGTTTATTTCGGAGCCACCATACAGAGGTGTGGGAGCTGCAGTGCCATTGGGCAATGCTGTGTCCCTTACATGAGACAGGCACCATGACAGGGCTAAGCTGTGGAAGTGCTGGGATGAGGAGCAGGAGGCAAAGATGAGGGGCAGCCATGCTGCACTCCCAGCACACATTCCAACTACTAAAGGATACACAGTGGACACAATGGAGTCTCACACCATGAGGATGAAACTACTGCACCTCTGTCATTCTGTGGATGATTCATGAATACACCTAAACACAGGTAAGTTGAATTTGCATGCAGCCCAGGTGTGTGTAAGCAGGGGAGCAGTGAATATCTGCAGTGAGAGGTGCTGGCTGGTGTTGCTCAGAGTAGAATTCAGTTCCCGTAACTTAAACACTACGTGTGCACCCAGCTGGTGTTCAGCCACTGCTGGTCTGGAGAGGGAAGCCCAGGGAGTGATAAACCCCGGGAGTGCTCTGCATGTGGGTGTCTGTACCCCACTGAGCTCCCACTGGAGTGACTGGGACCTTGGCATGATCACTTTGTGTGGTTACATGAGCAGGTGATGACCATGTGGCTCCCCTGGCCTGATGCCTTGCTCCAGCCCCTCCAGTGTCCAGTACCAAGGGGAGGAATTGCCAAGATGCTGGCAAAGGCAGCATGTATGGGGGCCTCATCCTCCCCTGGCTCTGCCTCCTGCCCCTCTGCCCAAACCCTCTGTCCTCTGCAGGGCTCTCTCATGTATTTTGGCAGTGGTTTTGTCTGCAAGCTCCCCAAAAACAGCCAGGCAAACCAAGCTCTCTCCCTCTGCCCCCCGCCAGTGTCTGTGGAGCTCTCAAATGAAGAATAAAGCCATTTGTTTCTAATTATATTTGGCAGACGCTCAGAGAATTTAGGACTAAAGCATGCAATTTTTTTTGTTCCTGATTAAAGTACTTGACCTCATAACCAAAAAGCAAAGATTTCAACACACCCCCACAAGTGGGCTAGGAACGAACTGCCGAGAAAAGACCAAGAAAGAAAACTGCCTTTGCTCTAGATACACAAAATAATTCATTATGAAACAAAAGGCAGAATATTTAGTGCATCGCCTAAGCTCGCCTAGGGCTCAGCTAACCACCCAATTACTGCTTTTAGAGTTCTTACTCCAAGCAAAGGCACACACAGCGAAGGCCCACATGCCCCTCCGAGCCCACGGCATGCACATGGCCAAGTCCCATTTGCTGCCTGCAGGAAGAAAAGTGCCTTTCCTGGGACCATGCCAGCTTACCTGGCTCTGGTGCCCAGCTGGCAGGACACTGGGATAGGGAAGAGTGTGGAGGTCCCTTCTCCTGAAATCCTGGGGGGAGGGACCCTGCAGGGTATGGGTCTGTCCCTGTCCCCATGTCACCTGTGCCCCATACCTGTTCCTGATTGGGTTGGGTTTGGTGTGCCTGGGCCCAGGAGGAGACTGGGGTCAGCCTGGGAACTCCAACCTTGGGGCTGGAGGAATAAAAACATCCATGAACATCTAAAGAAATATCGCTTCATCTTTCCTTCCAAGTTCATTGCTGTCTTATACAAGTTGTAAGGATTCCCCGCACTACAACAGAAGAGTGACAGTGGGCACGTGAGTTTTCATCATCATCTTTTTTTCCCCCATATTCCCAGGCTGAAATAGTTTTTACCCCTCAGGTACAGCATGCTTGGTGGGTAATTTCATGCAGCAGCTGTCCTGGGGTGGCTGGGAGTGGCAGACCCTTGTTCCTGCCTTCCACACAGCAGCATCCAGCTCCCATCTTTGCTATTTTCCCTGTCTTTAATACAGCACAAGGATGTGTTGTAACTGCAGAAGACTCAGTTGGCTCCCAACCAAGAGTAATAGCAATGATCTTGATGGCATCCTTTAAAATAGCAGAGAAACCAGCTCAAACAGAAATTAAACACTCTGTGAGGTTCCGTGGTCCATAAAATACTTCCCCCAGCTCCATGGTTTTAAAATAACATGAAAGAAATGCGTTCCATAAAAAGTAATTAACTAGCATACAGATTTTTTTTAGCCATAATTCTGAGAGTCATACCCAAACAAAATAGCTATACAGGCATTAAATTATACATTAAAGAAGGCTGATAAAGACAGTGAGTTACAAAGCTACCATATAAGATTTCAGATATACAGATAACAGCATTATTAACATTTCTGTTAAAGGTGACCTACAAAAAAGGGACAAAAATAATCTGTGATGCTTCTGATTTCTCATGATGCAGGAGAGATGGCTCCAGTCCAACTGCCACCTAGTCCCTGCTATTATCCCTGCTTTCCCTGCTATCATCCCTGCTTTCCCTCCCTATCCTCTCCTCCAAAAATTAATGAAGAACAGAGGGTTACTTTCTGCTGGGATAGCAAAGAGCTAAGCTAACGTTTCACCTGCAAAACTTCCTTGGAGGGCATAAAATGGATGTTTTTCTCAGTGCTTACCCAAAACAGTGAGATGATGAATTTTCAGTGGAGAGATATTTTTTGTCTCTGACAGGTACCAGGGCTTTGACCCTGGCAAACAAAGGCAGCAATGGGTACAGGAGGCTGCAGTGGGGCTGGGGGGCGTGGCTCCTCCTGGAGGGCTTATTCTGCATCACCCTCCAGTGGTTCTTCCCCTGAGGGTTCCCCAGTTCCTGTGAGGTTGGTCCTCTGCTTCAGCTCTCCCTGGGGTGAGGGGACCACCTGCTTCGCTCCACCAGCCACCTGCAGGATTTCATATTGCTTGTGGGCAATACAGAATACATAATTAGAAAGCAATATAGTGAAATGTTAAATATATGTTTATGTGGTAAATATAAATACAAAAATATAAATATTAAACATATTAAAATAATTTATAAATTTGTATAATAATATATTTTTTCTGTGTAGGTTTAAATACTTATATTTATGTGGATAGCTATTGTATAAATATGTAATGTAAATATATAATTACCTCTGAGACTGCTGCTCCTCTGTCACTGGTGGCTGGGATTGTTTGTCAGGTTATTTGGTTGCTCTTAGTTTCAAAATTTATGTGTAAGTAACTGACAAATAAATTGCACACACAGAAGCACCCCAGCCCTGCACAAGCAGCACATCTGTAGGTGATCAGGCTTGCAAGATGGCAATGCCCAATGTATTTGCTTTTCCTGTTGTTGCTGGGTTTGGTTGTTGGGGCACTACCACCACCCTTTTGGGGTCTCTCTCAGCCACCCGTGACATATGAGGCACTTTGGCTGGATGGGAGCTGAATTGCTGGTGGAGAAAAATGGTCATTGAGGAGTAAAAAATATTGATTTATATAAAATACCAATATTCAGAGAGGGAGGGAGAGGGTTCATGTGTGCATGCCCTAAAGTACGGAGAACTCAGCATTTGCCATGAGAGCAGTGGGGTTAACAGGACCACTGGAGGTTCTGCACCAGAGTGGCTTTCCTTGAGAGCTGGTGATAGTTCCTTGTGGCAATACCATCCAGAAATTAAGAATTTGGCTCTGTTTTTCCTGATCTGTTGGTACAGTTTTGGCAGGCTTGACAGAAAGCAGGTGAGGAGGATTGGGTAGAGGTAGTTTACTGTGTAGGGCAGCTGCCAACAGAGCCCATGCAGCTCCCGCTCTTGCCGTGCCCTAGGATTGAGCACCAGCACTTTGGAGTAGCACACCCATCTATGTGTGGTGTCTGCCCCGCTCTGTTGCTGCAAACTGAGCACCTCTTCCAGCTTGAAGCTGGAGTCCCATTCTGGTGCATCACTGTGGCAGCAATGATGCTGCCCCTATAGCCCATCCACAGCCAGGGTTAGGGGGGCTTGCAGAAGTGTGAGGACTGGGTGATTTTGTAGAAGCATCTCTGTGAATTTGAGCTTTAGGTTATTAACATACCATGACTCCAGGTTTCCAACTGTAGCCTGTTTTTCCATACCTTTATTATCTGCTTTGTGGTAAGCAATGGGTGACCTGGGAGCCAGGTGTCCCCAGGGTGGCCATGTGGCCCATCCAGCAGCCTGCCTTCAACATCTATGAGACATCCTTTGGAGAAATACCCTGTGAAGTGTTTTGTCCAACACTTCTTCTTGTAATACAAAATGTATCCTCCATCAGCAAATACAGGGAAGGCTGCCTACGCGTGCTGCAGTGGGGCAGCAGTCTGCTTTGCCACCACATCTTGTCTCAGGACACTATAATCACACCATAAAATCCTGGTCCCTGCTGAAGGGAAGGGAGGGCATGTACAGTAAAAACTGCTGTTTGGTTCACTTTTCATTTACTGTAACTGTAGAAATAGACAAAACCCCATCTCATCTGGTGTGAAAACAAGAAGCCGGCACTACGTTTTCCCATCTGGAATGATACTGCAGCCCAACCAAACACTACCCATATGATATAAAAGAAACTTGAAATAATAAAGCCTGACAATAATCCATTGCATTATGAGTTTACCTGTGTGATATCAGCCAAATCGCTTTTGGTGTGGACAGGTTTCTGATCCAAACCAGATCTCCTCCAAGGCAGCTGCAGATGCTCCTCTTCTCCAAACTAGTACAAAACACATAAAAATGGTACACAAGAAAAGTCTGAACTGCAGCAAAGGAGCTGGCCTCTGAAGCAAGAATGGGAAGGTAGGAGTGCCAATTCATTAAGGTGTTATGTCAACGAGAAGGGAGTTTTGCTCCTACTAAGTTAGAGTGTGACATGAAAGGCATTAAGGTTTCATTTCCTTAGACTGCTGCTGTCCTGTGCAGCAGTAGACTCTGACCCCACCAGTCTGCAGCCGCCATGCCCTGAGCCACCAGAGAAGGGTGGGACTCTGAGAAAGCAGCCATTATCCCCACAGTCTCTCCGTCTTCCCCTGCATATTCTGCTTTCCACTGCTAATGGAGATGGAGGAACAACTCCAAGAGTGGAGCCACCAGTTGTATTTTCCACTGGCTGCAGTTTGTTTATCCCCTTCTCTCTTCGTGGGTGCACAATAGCTCTGCTCAGAAGAAGCATCTGTTCTTCATTTAAAGCCAGTGTTAAGCTACTTTGCTACAGGATTGATGGAGCCAGAAGGAGGTCAAAAGACTTATCCAAGTTCGGAGAAAGTCCCACTAAGTAGCTTGTCTATAGCACCTATTGATTATTGGCCCTCTTCTGTTCAGAAGAATTATGTGGATCAAAGAACTGAAATTCATGTGATAGGGAACAGCAGTTCTCTACTCAGTCCAGATTTGGCTTTTTGGATGAGCCCTTACAAGGCTGTGGACTGAAAACCCCAGAGAAGGCCGAAAGAGCTGTATGCTATTAGAATAAGGCTACAACTTCATATGGATAAGGCACAAAGGAATTACAGCTGCATGCTGGATACTTCAAACAAAGTAATGAGGTTACTTCGACTAGAAATCCAGTGGCCCCTCCATCTCTGGTGGGCTTGATGTGGGCTCTGCACTCCTGCTGCCATCCCCACTCTTCAACACTGCTCCTCTCTCTCTGCTGGAGCAGGGCTTCGATATGTTATTAGTTTTCATTTTTATTATTTTTTTCCGAAACAAACTTTTTTTTTTTTAAAAGAAAAAAGCTCTGCCTGTGTTACTTAGGCCTCCTAAAAGTTAGCTGTATTTGCTGAAACAATGCAATGTAGTACACGATGGCATGATGGCTGCACTGCTTCTGCCCAGGCTGGTTGCTCCACATGGCTGTGGTTATCCCCATGTGCCAGATCATCCAGAGCTGGACAGGGCAGCCCTCTGCAGCTCCCTGCTGTAGTGTGTAGACACTGCCTCACCTGAACAGCACAGACAATGCAGCCAGAAAGTTAACACCAATGGCCCTCAGCCATGTGAGAATTGCTCCATCAACACAGCCATCCTCACCATGTGAGCAGCCCACAGCTTTGGCATTGGTATAACCGAGATAGAGGGTCATAAGAAATTGAAAAGCTGTGCTCGTGCCATTTAGTTTTAGTTTCCTCATATAATTCAGAAAGGAGGAAGAGAAGAAAGAGGGAACATGTCACTTCTTGGATTCACCCAGCTGAGAAGCAATGGGCAGATGCAGAAGTTGGGTGTCACATTTCGCAAGCCTGACTGTCCGGGCTCCCACTGTGTGTGCCTTGATAGGTGGCTGGCAGTGTTAAAAGTTGTGCATACATGTGTGCACACAATAGGAGGCATAAACACTACAATTTCAGCCTCAAGTTAATGGTACGATTATTACCTGGAAGGAGTATGAATGCAATCTGTTCCTCCACCCCTCCCATTCACAGGCCCTGAATTACATTCTATAACTGGAGTGGCAGCTTCTCAAACACTCTCTTTAGATCATACTGACTTGTAACATTTTGATCTGACTCCTGAACCTGTTCAGAAAGGTTTGCAACCTTCAGGAGGTTGCACTGAGGAAAGTCACCATGCTGCACACCTCAGAACTTTGGAGGAGTTCAGGTGTGATTTCTGTCTGCAAGCTAAGACATTCCATGCTCAGGTATCATCTCTGCCCATCTCTTCCGATTATAACCAACTCTTCTGTCAGTTATCCTGCAACACATCATGCAGGAGAGCTACTGTGATCCATCCTGGGCAAATGAGAGCTTGTGCTGCCTACAAAGGTGATCATGTAAGACCTGTGCTTTGCAGTGACCTGGCTTCTCCCGGCTTTTGCCATCCAGGTTAACCTGGTGTTTAACCCCCCTGTGTTAAAGGGAGTTTGGCAATGAAGGGGCTACTTTATGAAGAGTACAGGGATATTATTCACATCCAGTATTTAGTATGGAGACAATTCATTGCAAATGACAAATATCTCACAAGTGATCCAGGCACTTCTCTGCCAGACTCTCTCCAGAGAAAAAGACCTGCTAAGGTCTTCCAATGATTTCTGATTTCAGGCAGCTTGGAGGTACCCTCAGTGCAGTTTGGCTTGTGCTCACCTCTGTAAGAGCACAGGCCCCACCACACCTGTCCCCAGCCACAGTGAGGAGCTGATCAGAGACATTTAACTGATTTCCCTGAAAGCTGGGAAGGGAATAGAAGAAAAACTCGCCAGGGCTATGGTAAACACTGTTGAATGCGAGCTGGTCAACCTTCCCAGGGAAACTTGGATTCATCCAATTACTGTGCTCCTGGAGTTGTGGAAAACCAGATTTCAATGTAGTGCCCTGGTAGGTGTCCCTACTCCCTGGCTGTCCCTGTGCTGGGTGCCATTGCCCTGCATGGCCCCTCCAAGCTATGCTGCAGGCAGGACCCACCTCTTGCAGCCAAAACCCCTCCAGCTGGCCCCGAGTTACACAGACTGGGCTTTCTGTTTTCTCCTTACGTGTGTGAACAGGCCTTGCCTGGAGCCTGTGGCCATGGAGGCAGTGTGAATGAAAGTGTAAGCACGGCCATTATTGTTAAAGGATGGGCCGAGTGAGGTGTGCTGAGGCTTATGCAATCCTGCTTTGAACAAGTGCGAGGCATTCATAGAATTCTCATAAATCTTGATTGTTTCACTTTCATTAAGGACTTTTATTATCCTTTTTTAAATTTTGTTTGCTTTTTTTTTTCTCCTTTCATTAATCATTCTCTTGTTCTGAAGTTCCTCTCTCCAGCGAGGGAGAATTAAAAAGCTCTGCTTGGCAGAGCCAGTGAACCGCACCAGCTGCATACTAACAAGAATGAGGATGGCTCTCGAGCAATGTGTGGGCAAAGGAAGGATGCATCCACTCAATCCAGCATGTAGCCTTCCAAGAAAGCTTGGATGCTCCTTGTCAGCCATGCAGCTATTTGGAATAACCTGGTCCTAACCCCTGTCTCGCTGGGTTGGGGGATACTGTTGTGAGCTTCATAACATTTGGCCATCTGTGTCATGCTCTGGCTGCTGCAGTCCTGCAATTAACCATGGTTTTGTGCATATGATCTACCTTGATCACTTCTAAAAGGTCCAGTACCTTAAAACACTCTCTTAGGAAACCATTGTTCTTAATTACTACACCAGGAAAAGCAGAAGTGTGGGGGGAAGACACAGGGAATTGGGGGAGCCCACTGTGACACTAGGAGCCATCCAACGGAAAGAAGAGTGGGACAGGCCCTGAAGGAACCGACAAAGAAGATGGGCCTGGAGGGATGCTGGAGCAAAACCATGGGGTAAAGTCACAGCTGTGCCAATGCGAAGCACAGCAGGTTTTTCTTTAAACAGACAACTTGTGGGGTTGTGTCTAAGATCAGCTTATTCATGGGACTCAACTTCCATTACAAAATAGTCTTGGAGGAGAGATGCCTCCAAAGTGTGACCTACTGGACTGAACAGCCAACAAATAACATTCTATTACTTTTTTTTTTTAAAGGCAGCTGCCTCAGTATTAGAATCTGGGGTTGGCAAAGGTCAGGTTTTTTAGTTTTATTTATGAACCTGCTTTACTAGCACATACATGGTAGCCTGTAGTCCTGGTCAAATGCTCAGCTTGTGAAAACCATTGAGGAAGGAGCATGATGCTGGAGTCCTGCAGAAACCCATTATGCCTTATGGTGACAGGGGTCCCCTAAGGGTGGGAGCAAGCCTGTGGACCACAGCCAGCCTTGGGGCAAGGATCCTGGCCCTACTCTGTCCGCAGCTCTGGGGTCAGGAGAGTGCCAGCCCCCTCCAGAATTACTGCCCTCGGGTACATGTTGCCACAGGGATGGGAGGACTGGCAGTGTGCAGAGAGCTCCTCCTGGCACACATCAGAGGTGATGCTCAACACTGAACTCATGAAAACTTTGCCTCCCATGCCCTCCGAAAAGCAAACAGAAAACCAGCAGGTTTGGGCTACAAGCAGCAGTGACCCCGCAGCCTCTGATCATGCAGCACATCACCAGTGCAGTGGCCTTCACAAGTCCATTGCCTCAGAATTACGTACCCTGATTATCTTTTTAATAGTAGTTAGGTGGCTAATTACCTGAAGGTTGCAGGCTGAAGTCTTATTTTTCATACATGACTTAGTAATTAAATTACCCCTGTTGCTATTACATAATGTAAGTAACAGCTACTTGATTTTAAAAGAATAGTCAAATTTGGCAGACAGTTCAGAGTAATTTCATTTTATACTGGAGCCTAATGCTAAGAGATTGCACAGAAAGCAGAAGGCAGCTGCCTGAAATAAGCGTGTGGTAACCAACAGCTATTATTATTGTATTACTGCTTATAATTCCCAAATGGAGAATTAAATTTCGGTAATAGATACAGC
Source organism: Lanius collurio (assembly GCA_020086605.1). Classification (NCBI taxonomy): domain Eukaryota; kingdom Metazoa; phylum Chordata; class Aves; order Passeriformes; family Laniidae; genus Lanius; species Lanius collurio. The sequence goes on along the minus strand of JACBWW010000010.1, from coordinate 3,907,468 downwards.
TTTTAACAAAAACAAAAATAAAAATGTTTGCTTTTTCTGTCAAGGAAAACTCTTTTATGAAATGATACCACTGAATGTACATTTTCCAAGGGAGGGGGGAAGGAAAAACCCCCAGCCTTGCAAGATTATTTTGCACAGGACTTCTGCTTTCCACAGATTCTACTGCAGGATAGTCTCAGATTTCTTCTAAAGGGCTGGCAGAAAGATAGATTTATTATTTAGAGATCAAAATGAGCTAATTAGATTTTTGAGCTATAATACACATTGTCTGTAACTGCATTTAGGTTGGAATTTAGCATTCACTTGCCAAAAAATGAACAGCCTTGCCCACAAATCAATGAGCCTGGGTGCTCCATTTCTGCCTCCCAACGTGTCTGACCAAGAATAGTATGGCAAATTACAGAGCTAGTTGTAGAAAATAAAAAGGTTCCGTGGGACACAGACAGTTCGGGGTGATCTCTACAGTTCAAGGCAGCTCCTGAAACATGCAGTTTATTTGCAAGGGTCGTGGGTGCAGGAGCTCTGCTTAAGCTGCCACAGCTCAGAGCATCCCCAGAGAGAGTGAGAGAGAGATTGCCAGAGACTGTGAGAGAGAAACTGAGAGATTGTGAGAGAGAGAGATTGAGAGAGCTTGAGAGAGAGAAATTACTAGAGAGAGAGCTAAAAGTCTGGTTACATGATATTATATCTCTTCTTATACTGAAGATGGTAATAGTACAACATCCAATCAATAGAAGACAGAAATCCTTGTAGAATTTACATACAACCTATCAAAACTACTATATTACCATACTGTGTTACATTTTAACTCCTAAAAACTACTTTCTAAAACTACTTTTTTCTTCCCTGCTACGCTGGCAGGGTTTCTCTGACCCTTGGGACTTTTCTGTTCGCTGAAGCATCCTCTTCTTTGCTAAAGACATTGTTCAATCAAGGGGGATTCTCCTTCAGCAGGCTAGCCCATTGTTTTTTGGTTGTACAGTAACAGCTTGGTGTCCTATATCTCAAAGCTAGCTTTCATTTCTATTTCGCTTACAGGTTTCATATTTTCAGAATTTTTTGCCAAGCAGTCATATTTATAAGGTTTCCCTATTCCATCCTCCCCAACAGCTAGTGGATAGGAACATAGGATCACATTTCAGGCTCTGGGAGCTTAATATTTGCCAATACATTTTTTGCCTTAATTTTAACAGGCTTTTACTTCTGCATGTCAGTTTATATGGGAAGGCTGGCTCAGGCATGGGGACCTGGGCACTAACCTGGTCTCCCAGCGAGGCCTAGAAGTAACTCAAACAATCAATGCATCTTTAATTTGAAATGCTTGATGACTAATCTCTTGTTTTCTTTAATTAATGATCTGCAGTTAATCATTATGAATGGTAAATTGTCTATTTCAGCATGGATAGGAAGAGTTCCTATGGGAAAATGTTCCCCTATAGCTTTAATTTAAATATGCATTTTCACATCACACTTACCATATCCTTACCTTTATGCTATCGCATGATTACAGGTCCATTAACTAATCACATTTGACAACTTGTTTATTGAGGGGAGCAACTATTTTACATCTTTGCCTGGGAAAGAAAACACTCTAACAAACAATTATTCAGCAGCTGCAATCATGGAGCACTGAATTAATTGCTTTGAAGATCTCAGTCAAGAAGATCTTGATAAAAAGTCAAAGAAAATGTTGTTTGACAGAATGCATGAATGGGAGTGCCAGGAGGAGCTCAGGCTTGGTAAGCTGCAGCCCTGCTCCAGGGAGCACTCCATGGGGACCTTGAAACACTGCACTCAGTGGAGGAGGAGGCTGTGGTAAAGCTCATTTGCTTGGTTGTTCTTTTAAGTTTAGTTTATCAGAACCAGATCTTACATACATAATTTGATTATAGGATCAGGATGCTGCTGAAAAAGGGCCAAAAAACCTGAGCATAATCAGGTCTATAAAGGCTGACACACAGGTATTTCCTATGTGTAACCTCTGTGGATGACTTCTCCTGCCGTTCAAATAATTAACCTAAAGGGTACTGTGAGGCTTAATATTTATAAAGCACTTTAGAACTTTCTCCCAGTGGGGGCTGCTTTGATTGCACTGGAGTGGGATAAAAAGCAGAACAAGGTGTGTGGGGATCTCAGCTCTGGACCTGGCTGGGCAAAATTTTCTTGGTGCACCTTGGTGTGCCTTGGTGCTGGGGAAAGGCAGCAGTGACAGTGCCTTTCACTCCCTGACACATGTCCAGGAGGGCATCAGGAGAGTTTGTATCTCGAGAGTGCAAACTGGTCCTTTGTTGGAACTAGGGCTCTGTAGAAAATAGTGGGATCGCTGTTAAAGCTTGATGCAGGCACTGAAGAAATCAGCTGGAAAGGGATTTCTGATCTCTCCAGCTCCTTTGTCTGTGACTGCTCCTCCTTCAGCCATAAGGAGGACCAGTGTCTCACAAGAGACAGTCCCAAGATCTGCTCCATGTACGAGTCACAGCCTGCAACACTCTGGCCAAACCCAAGCAATGCTTCCATCTTTCAGCTGCTGTAACCTTGTGTGCTTTGCAAGTCAGCTGAGATGAAATATATTTCTGCCAGATGAAACTAATTCCTACAGTGACACTGCAAAGGAAAGGAGAGCTTAAGGGTTCAAAACTCTCTGTAGTAAAGGGCTTCAAAAGTGGTGTATGAAGACTAAACAATATCTTCTCTGAATATTATGTCACTATAAGAAGCTGAAAAAGTTTACCAGTAAGCTGAAGGGTCGTGATAATGTCAGGTGGCTTCTCAGAAAACATCCTGATTGGGCTTTTGGTCACATCCCACTAGTGACATAGTCAGCTTTTCAAAACTGCCCTGTTCTTACATTAAAAGCTGCTGACAGTTTGCTAGCATCATCTCTCTAGAAATGTGGGGAAACAGAATTCTTTCCGCTTTCCTGCATGCCCCAAGCTCAGAAGGTCTGTGGGGATGGCAGTATTGAAGGCAGTCGTGAACATTGCACTGTTTTGCCAAACCTAGCACCCCTAAGGACTAATGCCTCAAAAAGCATGATGGAAACTTCTGTCACAACAGTTCATATTTAAAAGTGAGGGGCAGAGAAGCTGTGGTGTCTCCCTTGACTCCTGTTTAATATCAGTGAGAGCCCAAACTGAATTTATACACTTCTATGTACCCTGACTCAAATAATTGTTTCTGCAGCAAATTCTTGGCTCTCTTTAATGCTTCAGCATGAGACAGATGGAGCCTAACTAAATAATTGGCTCTGTCTTCTCCTTTTCCTGTTTTGGGTTTTTTGCTTTATTTTTTTTTCAGGTATGGTTGACAGAATTTGCCCTGCCAAAGGAAATGTAGAAAAAAGCAAGTGAACAAAATTGTTGCTGAAGTTTGTATTAATCATTCTAATAAGATGTAGAGTAGCTGAAGACTGACATGTTGGGGTTAATCCTTATGAAAAATGTAAATAGCAGGTTACAAAATAATGCTTGGAAATCACTAACTTTACTTGCCAAGGAACTATACAATTATTTTAAATGAATTAATGGAAGAGTGTACATCAGGCTGTAGGCTCAAGTGGCTATTGCATGAGCTGGGTTAAACCTGAGGTGGTCCAAGACAGCAGACCTTTCTCCTTGTTTAGGATAATCATCAAGCAAATATTTAAGAAACTTTCTAATGAGGTCATGAGTAAAATGTGATGTATTATTAGACACACATTTGAACTCTTATTAAAATAATAGAAAAATCCTGATATATTAAAGGCATGGTATAATGAATCCAATTTGACCTGGAGCCATGTGTGGAATACCATTATTAGTATTTGTCTTTAATAAAAGGCTTTCCATTTAGCTAATACAATTTGAGACTCTAGAAGTTTTGAGCAAAGTTTCTTCCATTCTTGAAGAGCTGGTCTGCCCCATGTCAGGTGGTCCATGCTCTGTGAGAAAGCTACAGCAGTGAGAAGAATGTTCTCATCCTCTACATCCAGTCACTAGGCCTGGATTCAGAAGAAAGAAAGGCAAAGTTGCCACAGGCCCTCGATTTTCCTACAAGCCAAATACACAGGCTAAGAATCTGTCAGCTCAGTGCTTTGGCAACTGACACTCCAGCTGATCCATCCACATCACGAGAAGGTCAGTTAAATTGCTCTCAGTTTATTTCAAAAGCTCTCAACCCTTGCATATAGATATGATGGAGTGAAGAGTAACAACCACTCAAACCCAAAGGAAGTAAAGCAGCTGTTGCCACCTGAAAAACAAATGCTGTAAGGACAAAGCAGCTCACTCATGCCAGCCATGCAGTTATAACAATTTTTCCTGCTATTGAGAAATTTGTAAGTGAGATGTTAGGCAAGAGAAGATCTTAGTGCTGTTATGGTGAGCTTAAGTTAACATCTTTTTTTAAGCACACACCATTCTGGCCACAGAGTGATGGCAACATTTTTATTTGGGTTTTGCTAATGCAGAATGAGCACCTCAAATGGAGGCAATATTAATGAACATATTCTGTTCTTGTAAATCAAGAGTCACCCAAGCAAGGAGTGCATGTTCAGCTCTGGGCATCCAGCTCAAGAAAGATATTGTCAAAATACATGTGGGATTTTGAAATAGACACTAATTAGAAAATGGAAAATATAATCCAAACAAAGATAGAAAAGACTGGAACCTTCTTTCCTTTAGGGTGAAGAAACTTAATCAAAGATATTTGTATTTTGGAACCACTTTTATAGTCAGAGACAAAGAAAGGAATGTGATGAACACTTGCTGACCCTTTCCGTCTTAGCAAAAGAAAATACACAAATTTTAAAGCTTGGAAAGAAAACTCTTGTGGCATATCATCAAGCTGCAAGTGCTACAAGACAGCAGTGATGCCAAAATTTAAGTTAATGAAAGAATATAATTTTTTACTTTTAAGTGCCACTCTGAATTCATGTCCAGACAGAGACACAAAGTGAAACTTTTACAGACTAAAAGGCTTCCCACGTCTGCATATAAAAAAGCCTGTAATTACTTAGGGCTGGGAAGAGGTTGTGTATGAAACAACTTTCTTCTGTAAGTATTCCTGTATGACCACCTAATGCTGGACAAGAGCCAAAAAAAACCCTTCAGGTCAAACAATGTATATTAAAAATAATATCATTTTCTAACAATTTTTCAAGAAATGTGAAGAAATACTGTAACAGAATAAAAGACACTTCACTAGTTTCTATAATTTTTCTCCCTTTGGGGAGGTACATAAAAAAACATTTAGAAAGCTATCTTGATATAAAAGTCTTGAAAGACTGTTCTTTCCCTCATAAAAACCAATTTATTTTGATGTCTCACAAACTGTTTTTTGTGAGTATATAATACATATATGGAACAATCACAGTTTAACCCTTTGCTAATGATTATATGAAGAGATCATGATATCTTATATTCCCATGAACCCCTAAAGTAAACTACAGCAACTTTAGCTGCAGAATGATTTTGATTAAATCACTCAACTGCACTGTCTTGCCTTGCAATTGTCAATCCCACTTTGCTTTTTCATGGACTCTTATTCCAAAATTAAAATGTCTAGCAATTCCCTTTGCATTTATTACAGTAATTTCATAACTGGGCCAAAAGAACACTCTACTTGAGCAGCTCAGTCAGCTCTAAATTAGCAGTGCCACACCAAGCTCGAGGTGGTGAGGGGGATAGAGTTCCCCCTTCAGCACAAGGCTGCCTTAAAGCAATTAATGGATGGATTAATTAATTAATTAATGGATATCAGTGGCTCATTTATGAAGCCACCTTACAAAGCAGAGAGCAAGATGTAAATCTGCATCATGGCTTGTTTTCCTGCAAGACTATGAGAGAAGGAAGATGAAACCTAAAACAGAGTATTTTATTTTCACACATTGTGGAAAAAAAGATGCATCTCAGATAACATTTCTAACTTTACCTACTCACAGAGGGTGGATTCTGTTGGATTCACTGGATGGCAGATACCATTGATTTAACTGAAAGCCAGTTAAATGGCTTTTCCTCCCTTTCTCCAGGTCAGAAAACTGAGGCTGATACTGTTTGCTGCTGTCAGTATGAACCTACAGGGGTACATTCCTGGCAGGCCCAAGGGAAAAGTGTCTGCCCCTGAGCTCACTGAATTTACAGCAGCCATCACCCATGGTTTACACACTGGAGTAAAGCTTCCAGGTTGAAGAAAATTACACCAAAATCCTTTTATTCTAGAAAGGTTTTTAATTTCACTTGCATATTTTAACAGAAATACAATATGCTAGCAGCAAAAAAAAGGAGATTTCTGTTCTAACATTTCACAATACATTAGTGTCCAAATCTCCATTTTTCTATTAAGGCAGCCTACATTAATTACAAATCAGCTCTGAATACTATGACAGTATTTCCAAATACATACAAGCCACCATAAAATAACTATTAGTGTTATTACCATGGGAAAAAAAATCACAATACTAGTAAAAATGTAAACATTTGAAGGTAATGCCTTTAAAACCACAGAAGGTACCATCTACCATTCTAAGACCAAGTAAACAGCTGAAGATATTAGGTAAATATAAAAAGCTAATAAATTAGGTCTTTGTTCAGTCAGTATTTCAAAAGTTGCTCATGTTCTGTGAAACTTTATATTCAAGTTTGAACTAGCAATTACTTTCAAGTGGTACTTCCTAAAAGGAGAGTTCAGGCTGACTCCTCTCTGTGCCCCACCTCAAGACGGCATCCGATCACTTAATTCTGGTGTTTAAGCAGCAGTAATTCACCCCAGCAGAGAACAAGCAGGAACAGTTTTCAGAGCAGGCCTGACATGTCCCTCAGAAAAATCTCTACTCCCATGTGTAGTTCAGGAGGTGCCACCAACGTTCTTGCTGTGCTACACTGGATCGTTGGAGCCGTGCATCCTGGGAACAGCGTTTCTCCATGGACTTCCCTGCCGGGCAGTAGCATTCCAACGTGCCTACACAAATGTGAGCACAGGAGCGGGACACAAGGGCTGGGGGAAGCCACAGGCCTTCTCCTGTCCTCCAAGCCTCATCCCAGCAAGAGGCTTCCTAATGACTTTTGGGTTTTGATCACTGATATTTTGAGTCATGCAGGTAAAGTGTCCTCATGATTGAGCCCAGCCGCCTAGACGGTGAAACGTCACACTCTCTTCTACTGCCTGGGAGCAGCAGTTCCTCGAGGGACACTGACTTTATTGTAGAGCTGAGCTCAAGTGTTTCCTGGTCGCCTGCAGGGTTTACTGGTTAAATCAACTTGCTTAACATAGCATGCAAAGGCAATAATGGCAATACAGAAGGGGAAAAAAAAAAAGAAAAAGTAACAACAAATACTAAAACCTGCAGTCAACTCTTACTTCATAATAGGGATTATATAGTTCTGAAGCAGATTAACAGACTAATTAATGGCTTTGTTTGCTTAGAAATATAATGACAGAAATATAATGAACTGGCCCACATGAGTCTAATTTAAGGATAAATATAAAATACCAACACAGCTTCATGGAGAATAGATCTTGAACCACAAGTTGCATTTTACTCTTCGATATACTAAGCTCGGCTTGCAAAGACACCTGCACTGAGGTATTACCCACAAGATCCCTGAGTAACCTTGTGAAAACAAGATGAACATGTAATTTTCCTTAAAATATCATAATAATTTCAAAGTACAGTATTAATAGGGATTCAGCAAGAAATAGAGCTGTTTTCCATCTTCCTCAATGTTTTAAAGTCTCTGGTATAAAAGGGACAGAAACTCAAAGGCCTGTCTGTTTGCTATTCCCCACCCCCTACCCATGTCACTGATGTAATAAAAAGTTATCACCTCTCTCCACAAACCTTGCCTTGCATTCAATTTTAAAAATCAATGATCTGGAATAAACTGTAAAAATCACTTGCAATAAATTTGCAAAGGACATGCAGACTGCTGGAGTAGTAAAGAATGAGGACAGGTCACTTACACAGAGCAATCTGGATCACTTCATGAGCAGTATTTTAATGCTGGTAAAATACAGCGTGTATTTCCAAGAAAATATAAGGTAGGATAATAAGAGAATGATGTACCGCGTTCTTGAGAAAGACTCTGAAGACAACTTGGCCCATAAACATCAGCATCCAAGGCAATGCCTCCACAAAAAAAAAGGATAATGCAATTTTTGAGGAGAGAGGGAGGGAGATATTCATCAGAGTAAGAGGATCACATTATGCCTCTATACAGTCCTGATGGATCACTATTGACATATGGTGTCTAATTCAGATGTCACCCTTACAAATATTTCTATACATGAGAAATACAGAGAAGAGCACAAAGATTAATTGGCCTTGGATAACATTCACTGCCATAGGAAAGTTAAGGAATTCCGTATGTCTCATCAGAGAAAAGGTTAAAAGGGACATAATCATGATTTATAACTACACACAAGCAATTAGAAAAGCTGATACTACAGAGATCAATATAAGCAATCAAATGCATAAAAAGACCAAAATAACTTAAGGTGGAGCTAGAAATGCAAATAGAAAATCAAATGAAAAATGTACCCGGGGTAATTAAGTATTGCAACAGGAGGTATGAGTGAATTCTCATCACTTGAAGACTTCAAATTAATATTAAATGACTTGCTAAAATATGTTTGTTCAGTTCAAAACAAAGCCACTGAATTAAATAGAGAAACTGCTCGTTGAAATTCAATGGCCTGTTGAATTTAAAAATAATTCCTCTTTATGGTGTCTTCTTGCCTTATATATTTATGAGATTTATTTTTAAGTAGAACAACTAAATGAAAGGGTGTTACCAAGAAAAAGGTGGGTTTTTTTCTCTTTCCAAGCACAGCAACATTTAAGGCTAGATTTAAAGCTAAATAAACTGCAGCTGCATTTTGGAAAATACAGTTTTTCTCCCCCCATTTATTTTTTCCATTTCTTGTTCAGAGTTGTACAGTCCACTTAGTCGACTGTCTGATTTACATAATCATGTAGTTATTCTTCAGTTTTTCTATTCCTATTTATAAACCATTCACAAACCATCCACTTAAGTAACAGCATGATTTATTGTAAGAATGATTATGGTTGTTTCAGTGGGAAAATGGAATGTGATTAAACGAAGAATGAACAAGGACATTCTAGAACAAAGGGCTCTAATCCTGCAAAAGGTTTTGTAAATGAAACCTGCCTCTCAACCCCACCCCACATAGCCAACAAACTACTGAGGGAATTCAGCAGATACCTTTATAGCTGTGCAGCCCAAGAGCTTAGCTGAAGACAAAAAATTAGATAAACTAACCAGCCAACCATGCCCACAGTATCTTCTAGAGAAATGGTAAAGCTCCCAGAGCCATCCACACTTTGAAAAAAATAAAAAATTAAAAAAAAATAAAAGAACTGTATTTATTCAGTTGCTGATACGACCCTCTCAACACCAGTCTGAGCACCAAGGCTCCAGAGGAAGAACTGCAAGTGGACCTTTGCCCTTGGATGAGTTCCAGCATCTGAGATAAATGCATCAACCAAGGAAATGGTTGGGTATTTAAGCAGTGGGTCCAGGAGAATGCAGCTTTTCCTTATGCAGTAGATGTCTTGCAGGTGCCACAGGAACATTAACAACCCACACTTCTTACAGAACTGGTGAACAGTGATGGAATATCAAGGTTCAGGATCTTCACTTGAAGTGCTTACTCTCTGCTATTGCAGAAAGAACAAGCAATGAAAAACCCTGTTTGTTTACCAGTAGCACTGCCTGTTTCCAAACCAGCTCCCTACAAGGAACAGCTGAGAGGCTCCACAAAGGACGAGCTGTGTTACAGAGCCACGTTTGTCAGGAAAAATAACCGTAAGATGAGCATGTGCTCATACCTGGCACTGCTTTTAAACACTCGTATTAACCCAAAATAAGCAGCAGTGGTGGATCATATCCTGGCTTAAAGACAGATAACCCTGGTCCATTCAGACAGCACATGAACCAGCAGGAGCTTGGGAAATCCCACGCTAAATTGATAGAACTGCCTCAGAAATTCATATGGAGTTACAGAGCCATTCAGAACAGCACAAAAGCTTTTCATACTTGATTACCATATAAACAGTGTTTCCTAAACAGTGAGGGAGAGAGAGGGATATTTTAGGTGAAGCCAAGTATGGAGCCCAAGAAAATCAGCTTTGCAAGATGTGTGCTGAACATGTGTGAATTCCCACTTAAGTAGTCTGAAGAGCTGTGGATGGGCTAAGCTGAGGACTGGTAGAAGGCAGTGGTAACATCCCTGCTGTGGGGACAGCCGAGGTTACCCTGAGCACCGCGGTTTTTTCAAGAGGAAAGTACTAAACTACTGTTTTCAGAAACAGCGTCACTTCTCCAGACACAGAGAAACACCGCCCCCTCCCCCCCATTCTAGTGCAATTATTTAGATGTGAGCACTAACGAGTACAGCTGAGACTGCAGCTAGCAGTAATGCCCTGGCTTACAGGAAACACTTGAGCTATATGCTGAAATCTACTTTTAATGAAGAATATTATGAGAAGGCTGAGACACTTAAAATTCCAAGGACTCCTCTAAGCTAAATATGGTGCCTATGGATGCAACCAGGACCTGGGGTCTAGTATTTCTGCAATGCCTTTCTGCCTAGGCGTTGGTACCGGTTTGGTTTCAGACTTGGTCTTGCTGACAAGAGAAATGGGATTCCCTGGGCCAGCTAAACCACTTTTTCTACAAGGACCAATTTTGCGAGGAGCAGCAATGGGGGTTTGCAGCTGCTGCATTTTTGTAGCTAACACTGCCTCAAAGGAAGAGCTACTGGCAGATGTGTGGTCAGGCTTCCCCCAGTTTTCCTTGCCCAGTTGCTCTGTGTTCACTTCTGCTTTTGCACTGTATGGTGACTTATCAGAGGGTGGAGGTGGAGCTCTTCTTTTCTTTCCTCTGCTGTCATTAGGACTTGTAGCATCTCTTTTTGGGTCCAGATGCATGTTTTTCTGAACAGTCATCTCATGAGATCCATCAAAGAGTGAAGCCCATAGGGCAGATGCAGACTCTTCTTGCTGGCCAAGGAACTCACCATGACTCTCTTCAATTTTCCTTTGTATCATATCAGCTAAGCCCTCATGCTTCACTGGAGAATCAATGCCTGCAATTTTAACGGACAGCAATTAACCCAGATTAAAACACCACCAATGATTTTACTTCTATCTATTTTGTTATTGCTGTTCAGGGTACAAAACTGCATTAACTATGTCTTACCAAGTCTGAACTAGTAAGAGTATTAATGGATGAAATGGAAAATATTACATATGCTAGCCAAGAGAGAATTGAGGTGACAGGAGGGAATTGTTTTCGTGACAGCTGGCATTGATGCAGCAGGGTAGGCACTGATATTTCTTTCCAAGTAGAAGAAAAAATAATGTACTACTGGGAAACCTGTATGTATTAGATCTTAAACACATTTTGTTGTATAGTGCTGTGAAAATTTCATTTCACGGGAGGCCCATGAAAGTCTGTGACTAAATATTCTTGTGCTGCCAGCCTGTAGAAAACGAGACATCTTTACATATATGATTTTTCTCTGTGTGCTTTAAGACTGCCTTTCTCCATCTCTTATTCTTCTTACTGAGTTTTCCCTGTATACTGCAGTAATACTAGCCTCAAACAGCTGCAGTATCTGATTTTCAATAGAATCACATAACAGTTTAGGTTGGAAGAGACCTTTAAAGGTTATCAAGTCCAACTGTTAGCTCAGCACTGCCAAGCCCACCACTAACCCACGTCCCTAAGCACCACATCTGCACATCTTTAAAAACCTCCAGCATAGTGCCCCCACCACTGCCCTGGGCAGCCTGTGCCGCTGCTTGACAACCCTTTCTGTGAAGAAATTTTTCCTAATGTCCAATCTAAACCTCCCTTGGGGCAACTTGAGGTCATTTCCTCTTGTCCTGTCACTTGTTACTTGAGAAAAGGAACTGAATCCCCCTGGCTATGCCCTCCTTCCAGGGAGCTGCAGAGAGCCATAAGGCCCCCCCTGAGCCTCCTTTTTGTTCAGGCTAAAGGCCCCCAGCTCCCTCAGTCACTGCCCACCACCCTTGTGCTCCAGACCCTTCCCCAGCTCCATTGCCCTTCTCTGGACACACTCCAGTTCCTCAATGTCTTTCTGGTAGTGAGGGGGCCAGAACTGAACACAGGATTGAGATGCCTGGCCAGTGCTGAGTACAGGGTACTACAAATAAGCCAGGAAAAATGGTGTATTAAGAGTGGAATGGAGTTTGTGTTCTGCCCCTCACTGAGGTACATGTGTATCAGTGGAATTATGCTACCATGTTACCTTTGTAAAGCTTCTGTGTGGTTAATTTACTGCATTTCTGCTCTGCATTCACTGCTTACATAAAACTTGACTGTTCAGTGCTCTGATGCACGGTAACTCAGTGACCCACATGGCATTTTGAGCATCATCACAGCTCCATCCCAAGCAGCAAGCAGTCAGGCATTTAGAGTTGTTCAGTGTTTCTCAGTCAATACTGCACTGGATCCAGTAAAACAAAGTGACCTACTTTTTCTAGTCTGTAAATATTATTTCAGTAACAAAACTATTAAAAAAATCCTGCTGCATACCATTTTTCTCTGCAGAAATACAAGTCCAAATACACTCAAGCTAGATTTTCCAAGTATATGTTTCAACATCTTTACTGAAGACTAAACAATTAGGTGACTTATGCTAGGTAAGCCCTCAAATAGCTTTAAGAACAGCAGATTAATTTCATGCAACTGGTTTCCAAGCAGGACTATTTTACCTTTACATTTCCTGAGCTTTATACTACTCTTAGCATGAGTGTTTATTTCTAGTGACAGCTTTTTTGAGTGTGTTCAGGGCAGATTGTGGATTTCTTAGCTCAGGGTATAAAAATGTATTAATTATTTGCACTATTACAAATTCAGATTTAATATTAACTCCTTGGTATGCAATTATGTTGCTCTTTCATTGTCTGAATTGTCCTTGAAAAACTCAGTGTTTCAACACCAACAGCCATCTGAATTCAGACAATGTTGTTTCTGTTACTCTGCAACTTGAAAAGGCAAATCCCACTTACTCATATCATGGTAGACGGAGGTTGCTTCCTTTGTCAAGAACAAAGGTGGTTTCCGTGGTGACATAATCTCAATTTTCATAAGTTCCTCACAACAATGTTTCCACTGGCCTGAGAGAGAAAAGAGAACAATGACTGGAACTTAAAAACTTCAGCCTGGAAAAAAAAATGGAAGCTATTAGGTTGTGTTAGGAAACTACCTCCAGAGTAATACTAAACAGTATTTTGTTTAGCTCCAATGCTCAGGATACATTTGTATTTTCACCTCTGTACCCACTCTCTTAGCACAAAGGTCATAAGATCCTACCCATAATTTAAGCATCCCAGCATTACTGTTACACTATGATGGGTAAAGATCATCATTTGCCTTCAAATCCCTAAACAGTATAAATCCAAGGGGGGAAAAATAATAGAAAAAAATTTAAGGTTTGGGAAGCTTCATGAAGTAACCAGGGACAAACTCCAATATCCTGCAAGTCAGATGCTATACAGCTGTGCTACAATGCTATGGCAAAGGAACATTCTGTTTTTAATAGAGGATAACTTGCCTTTTATCCCTTAGCAGACAAGGAAACCTCTTTTTCTATTAATAGATTTTGACCTTAAGGAAAACAAGACACAGTAAAATTACTTTGTTCATACCAATCATTCCAAGTTTTCTGAGCACATTAATTTTAAGAGAATTTTAGAACCAGGGAAGAAAAAAGGCATTTAAATGCCAAGTGACCCATTTTTTCAGAATCTAAGGAAAATGTCTCACAAAATCCGTGGGTAGTATTCTATCCATAATGAATAAGAAGTAGTTCTTTTACCCCACTCTACAGATAATTTAAAGAGGATGCCCTAGTTTTTGCTTGGTGTGTTTCTTTAATTGATAGTGCCCTTTCTCACTGTAAGCCAGAGCTAGAAATGACTGGAATTACAACTATGATACTGAGTTTCCACAACCTCAATTCAATCATTTTATAAGTGTTGTCTCTGACTAAAGACTGATATTTCATTAATTGACCTGGTTCTGTTTTCTGACGTGATAACAATGCCTATGAGGAAGCAACTCTACCTTGTCAATAGCAGCATAAAAACTGACAGTCTCTACTCTAAGTAAACCTGTGAGTCAAGCAGGAAGCAAAGAAAAAACACACAGGCAAATTATTCTGTGCAGTTTTTATATGTATTTGGTGATAAACAAGGAACACAATATACTACTTCTACAATGTTTCACACAATAAATGAGTTCCCTCTGCCATGTAAGATCAGTGTGGTTCCAGAGGTTTGCCAAAGGATCAGGGTAACTGACTTTATCATCACCTGTTACAAGGGCTGAGGTACAGCTTTTACCAGGCCCAGGGAAGCAGTGTGTATTTGCCTGTCGGACTGGAGTGTGGCTGGGTGAGCATATTCCCATGTGAAGAGGGCTACCAAAACCTTTGAACTACAACAAAATCAAGCAATCCCTATAATAACAAATTGTAATTTAAGTCATCCATAATATTGCTGGGCAAGGAAACCTCATGTTTACTTGTGACTACTTGCAAGAGCTGGCCGAATCTGCATCCTAGCCAAGGGCCCACATGATTCCAGCATCCTCACCACTTGTCACTAAGGTCTCTGTACTAAGGTTTTGTACTTGCAGGATCTCACCAAACCAACACACCACTGATAGGATGCCCAGGCAGAGGTGGACTCTTCCCACTACAGTGGGAAGGAGGAAGAGACAGTGAGAATTTAGCAGTCATTAAAAACATTATCTAGAACACTTCTAAGAGAAGTGCTTTTGAGATTGATGGATATATTCTGCCTCTGGTTTCCTGCAAATACACAGACTGAACACATGAATTCTGGTTTAGTTAAATATTTGCCTTCCAACGGCTTAGACCACCACCCAATATTATCCCAGAGAACATTTTTCTTTTCGTTGTTGCAAACAAAGGCTTATGAGGCAATTCCAATTTAAATTGCTCAAAGATCCCTTTGATGTTACATAACACCCCAGTCGGAGGGCACACTGCCAGCACTGCCTTACTTACTCAGATCATGAAAGTGCTGCCAGAAAGCCTCCATCCACTTATGAAGTTCATCCCTACTGTCAGTAGCAAAACGTTGCGTCACAGCCTCTCCAGACATGGGGTTGATAACTGAGAAGTTATTAGTTCTTCTCTTGGAGTCCTTATCGCCAGCTCGAATCCTGGTTTCCTAGGAACAACAAACTGTGCTGACGAGTTATTGCTTCCCACTGGCATCAACTTATGGCCAATGACAGTGCAAGGAAGGTAGAATTTGGCTTTTTGTCTACTCAAGATTAATACCCAATTAAAAAAAAAAGAAAAGATGAACTAATGTCAGGAACTGATTATAAATTCTTTTTCTCATGAAACTATTAAAATGGCATAAAATATGAAAAATAAGGGAATAGAGCACAATTATCACAATTCAGTGTTGAATTACAGAATGTACTGTAATTCTGTGTTACCCCTCCCTCTGCCTTCACCACCTAATCTCACACTGTTCACTCTTCTCCACAGCACTTTAGGGAATAATCTACAATAACAGCAAGCAGTTCCTTTTCTCCAAAAGATTCAGATGGACAACCACATTATCACAGCTACTATTTACGCCTCCTACTGTGCTTCTGTGGGCTGTTGTTTACCCACTGCATTGTAAACTTGTATCCATTTTGTTTTCATCTTAGTGCATCAGGACATTCAGGACTAATACAATAGTGACAGGAAAATTAAAACAAAACTTACCTAGGCCATCTTTAAAGGGGCATTTGTAGCACTAACCCATACAGTTGTACTAGAACACAAGATTTTGTGCTAATAGGAAAAAAAGCACCGTATTTGCCATTTAAAAATAGACATTTTAGTTTTACCTTAATTAGGGAGAGGTATGTAGAAATAATTAAATGTGTATACATATCCAAGAAGCGTAACAAGTCTATAAAATCCCTTCAGCTAGAATTAGAAAAGCTCTCAGATTACACAGCAGCACTGTGAGAGCCAAGGCTTCTCCTTCTGTTCAGGGATGTAGTTCAATTGCTCTAGACTAGATCCAGTGGAATTCTCAGAGTATTTACTTTCTTTGTTATGGCATTATTACAATTGAAAAATAAAAGCACTTATCCCTAACAGTGATTTCAGTGTGTGTAAAATGCTAAAAGTTTTAAGTCTGGCTAAAATACAACTAAAAGAATTCCAGAACACAACTGGGTCAACATTGCTGCTCACCACAACATGATGAGCAAATTAAAACAACCAACATCACTTTATTTACAGAAGTAAGGCAGAAGCCCTGGGAGTATCTTTGCACATGCAACTCGACCTGACTGAACAAGCAGCAGCCCATTACAACACTGCTCCTGAGAGGATTTCTGGCATGCCCAGGAGAGTACAGTAATGAGTTTTGGTGCCGGGGTGCCAGCTGCCCCCCTGCAGCTGGCCATCCCCAGAGCCCCGGCAGGACATGACACCAAACATGCAGCAAGACCGTGCAGTGCCCCCCTGTCTTGTGCAGGAATACACAAGGATATTCCTGGCATGGGCAGTGCCCAGGATTTGAAGGAAGCCAGCAATCACAGCCAGGGCTGTCTTCAAACATCTCCTGTCTCGATGGACAGTGGATCTGACCACAAAGGTGGCTTCAGGGCATTCCTCAAAATACAGTGGGGACAGAACAACCAGTTCCCTTTTACACAACTCAACCAAATGTCAAACATCTGCTAAAGGCATTAAACATACACCTACAGAAATTAAGTTTACGCATGGGATCCCATGGGGATAAGCCTAGTTCCGATACTCAGAAAAACAAAAATTATTCTACAGACCATTCCCCAGATTTTAAATGCTTTACTGAAGTAACCATTTGAAATAGCAACAGCTGCTTGTAGCATATCTGATGGATATGCTCATTTAAATTCTTCTGTCTAAAAATAGGAGATGAAGTAATTCATCCATAAGTGCTCTATATCCTATTAACTCAGGTAACCATAGATACCAGCAAAAAAATGAAATCAAGTAGATTAACATTTGACAGGTAAGAACTTCAAGCATACCATACACACAAGTTTATTTAATGATGTTTGCTGCAGGTTTTATCCCACAACTGTGGTATTATTCAAAGGAGATAAATCCTCAAGCAACAATCTATATCTGATGCTTGAATATTTCAGGAGTCATACAAGATGCCATTACAGCAATGGGCTGATGAATTTACCAAGCTTGGGTGAAATTACACAACACACCCAGTTCCACTTAATAAAAATAAAACCCAAACCAACAAAAACCTATTAGAACCAAACCAAAACCAACAGAAAAACCACCCTCTCCCCCCCTCCAAAAAAACCCCAACAAAAAGTGCTTTATTTTACCATATTGTAATAATATCTTTCCTAGTCTTCTAAAAAAACTGAACCTGCTCTGCTATAGCAATTGTAAAGACCAGAACAATCAGTGGATGGCAACAGGAAAACAGCTGAATCTTGAACTCAAGTGACTCTTATGGGGAAGCTGAAGCCAGTTTTATATTCTTTATGCCAAAGATTATTTCTTTGAAGATGGGGAAAGACTAAAAGGGAAAAATATATGGTACAACCTTATTCTATATTTCTCCCTACAAATAAAATCTCTTTGCCTGATAATACCTCTCTAGAAAGCTCAAATTTTAAGCTAAGAAGAAACAGAGAAAGAGAGAGAGAACATTTTATTGCTGAGGTACAACATTTTCCTGCTAAGCCAGTCGTGACACACTAAGAAGCACTGGTTATAAAGACCATTTTAAGACATCAAAACAAATTGCACTTCTTAAGAATAATACTGAATAACCTAGAGACTCAGTTCTGTGTATCTATTTTAAGATTAAACAAATCAAATCACATATAACAAACTCCCTTCATGTTTTTAGTACAAAAAAAATAAACCAAAAAACCAGTACAACATTGGAAACAAGTATAACCTGTCCATGTGTTGGTTTCTGTTGTAATGTTCATAATTTCCATGAAGTTTTAGGCAAGCAGGGAAATGTGGTTCAATTTGAAATTATGGCTTTCAAGCACATTAATGCAGAAGACCAAATTCAGTCTGTTAGCTGATATTTTGTCCCTTCCTTGTTTTGTGAGCTTGTACCTATGTGACATCCTCATGGGCATGGCTGGTCAGTACAATGTGTGTGACACAGAGCAGCAAAATTAGGATATCTGTGCCATCGATCTTCGGAGCAATGCAGCAGTTGAAAGTGTAGAGAAGAAGATAGCAATGTATGACCAGCCAGCATTTTGTGAAGCTTCAGGGAGCCAATAAAGGAGCTTTCAAACTTCTCAATTTGAGCATGTGTGCTAGAAGGATCTGGGTGTTCTATCTGCTTCCCCTGCCTGCATCCACAACCTCTTTCAAGCAACTGCAGGACTAAACTCTCTGGATATGAGATAGCAGACATTTGAAGGCCCTTAACTGGTCTGTGCTTTTCCAATATATTTTCACAGGTATGAAGGCTTTTCTCAGTCAGCCAGTGGGACAAAGTCCTTACTACAGGGAACACAGATATTTTCAGGGCTGATCTCATTTCTCCATCCTGGAGATCCCCAACATGCACAGTGAATATTGCTCATGTTGCTGCCTCCCTAAAAGCTCACATGGTCAAGAACTCGTATCTATATTCCTCTGCTCCAGCCCAAGGATGAATTCCCTTGTTCCCTAGAAATATGCAGTTCCCTTGAAGTTATGCTGCTGCAACCATCACCACATTTTCCAACAAAGTCTTCTCCCTGACCTAGCCAGAACAGCTGCACCAACAAGGACTGTCATTAAAGGTAATTCCAGATTGATTTTGGCCCTCTGCTCCTGCTGCCCTGCTCAGCAGTGCTCCCATGAACCCTGAGCCTGTGGCTGCAAACACTTGCTCCTCTCCCTGCTCCCCTCAGCAATCAGCAAGAGCACGGAGAGAGCCCTGGGCTTGCCAACTCCAGGGCCCCAGGACAAAGACTGCATGGGAAAAATATGCCCAGGATTACATGGGACTACAAGCAACATCCCAGGATTCCTCAAGCTTCAGGCACCCATGGCACAAGAAAAGTTTTATAATCTGTGAACCAAACACAATAGATTATGAATTCCAAACACTGAGCAACTAGCACAAACTGCTAGCACCAATTTGCTAAGCTATCAGGTGTAGGCTGCGCCTTTACTTTTCATTTCAAACTAAAGAAAACTTGAAAAAAATTCAGGATCTGGCCGATAAAGAATATTTCTTCAAATTGGATTCCAGTAAATTTTCTTTGCTACAGAAAATACAATTTCTCTTTTCCTACTTAGTTGTGCAATATAATATGTTATAATCACATTTAGCTGGAACAATAACAGTAGCACTTGCATAATAGGAACTACAGAACCATTCTTGCTCAACAGCAGTAGCAGTGAAGTCATCTGAAGTTGAAGTAATGACTTTGCTGGTCTTAATGGCTTCTTCAAGTCTCAGTTCAAAGGGAATGGGAAATACGGCTATCAGTGTGAACATTTTCCAGAGAATTTCTCATAAATTCAGATGATTTCATTACTTCTCAGAAAGTATCTTTAAATTACATGTAAAGGATCAGCTTCACATTACAAATGAAAATGTCACATATACAACCCAAAGAGATTTTAGTTAGAATGTCTAGAGTTGATGTTCAATCTCAATTTTCACTTCAAAATTGCTGTTTCTATAACAACATGTAGCAGACAAGCCCATATGATTAATCTGCTTTCATTTAATCTGTAAGAGAAATTTCATAACAAAGGAATCAAAAAATATCTGCAGACATTAAGTTATTTTCAAGAGAAACTATTTAAGTAGTAAAGTATCTAAATATGCTTTCAATTGCATTTTCTTTTTTTCTAGTTTTAATTTAAATTGAAGAAGGATTCACAGTCATTCTCCCACAGTCTGACATTTTTGTAAAATTGTGTAAGATACATAAATCATGTACCTTCTAAATGTTAGCTTTAAGGATACCCTGCAAACATAAGACAGTCTCTCAGCAAAGGCTTATCAAACTGGATTTTAGGTTCTAAGTGCATTGGTTACTCAGAGGAGCAAAATATCTTATAGCAATATGGTTATTTTAAAAGGTAAAAGCAAAATTAGGATTTAGACTAAAACAGAGAACTCCAAGGAAAGATATGAGGCAGCCTGATAGATAATCTAAAAAAACATTCCTGTCACATTTTAGAACTATTTAGTCATTCTATAATTTACTAAAGTTTACCATTTCTTAACTGATACTGCGAACAGCTGGAAAACAGAATTATGGCAGAGGCTCACTAGTGAAATTGAAAGTGACTGAAAAGGTAAGCAAGTAAACCTACTTAAACATATATCACAGTACAAATATTTATTTAATGTAAATATATGAACAGCTGGGAGAAAAAACAGCACTAGGGAAAAAAGTATTTTTATTTAAGGAATCAATTTAAATCTTAGCAATTAAAAAAAACATCCTAACACAAACAGGTCACCTTGTTAGGACCCATTTAAATGTTTGGGTTCTATACCAGTCTCACTGTGAAGGAGAATGCTGTCATCTCTCCCAGGAACACCAAGCCACCAAAAGCTGATAGTGCTGCTGTAAGAGGCAGTTCTTTGTCGCCCTATGCCCACTCACGTTCCCAGTCATAGCCGAGCCCCGTGCTTGTAGCACACACGCATTTGTGCAGCCGTGTAATGAGCTGGGTAAGAGAACTGAGTAAAGGGAAGCACAGTGGAAGCCAAGCGTCCTCCTGCCCCACATGAACTGACTTTAACCCCCATGAGTGCCCTATGCAATCGCTCCATCAGCTGCCCCGTGCCTGCCCCGGCACAACAGAGCAGCAGCTGAAAAAGCAGCCGGGCCCAGGAACGCTTCTCCCGGAATTGGTGTTGGCACCGAGCGCTGGCGGCAGCACAGCAGCAGAATCCACAGCGACCTGTGCTTAACACAGCTCCCAAATGTGTCTGTTTACTCATGTAAGATGAACCCAGCTATGTGATTGCAAATAACTCTAAATTCCTCTGCCCATCCTTGTGGGATATTAACCCTTGATGCCTGCACCAAAACCAGTTTTTGAGAGTATCTGTTCTCTCTAATGCTTGCCATTCTAGAAGGCCTTCCAATAACATTACTAATTTAAACATTACTTCAGATTAATTACTGTTTCTTTAGCCAAAGAGTAAGCAACATTTTAAATTTATGTTTTAAACCCAGGCTTTTCAATCAGGGCATGAAAAACAGCAATAATGTCATCCTAGAGAACAGAGCTTCCAAAGTTATTGTGGCTTGAACAAAACCAGCATTAAGAAAAGCAGCTTATTTTAAGGCACTAAAATATTTTGAAAAATTTTCCAGCTCTCCTTCTAATTAAGACTGTGGCTAAATAACACATAACAACAAAAAAGCTTTTGTTGGAATTTCACCTTGCTGAGGACAGAAGTCTACCAGAACACTGCTAGGGGACTGTAAGCAATACATTTCCAAGGGCTGTCTTATAGAGCCATCATATAAATGTTATTACTTTTTCTATAGAAAAACACCCTCCTTTTTGCCTCTATGCTAACCAGTCTAATGCAATAGAAGGAATTTACATCCATAGCTAAGGAATGTTGCATTCCTGCTGGGGGACTGCAAATTTCACAGCAGCACATCCCACCCTCATTTCACCTATAAGGCACTTTGCGTACCAGCAGCTTAGAGCCCAAATGACTACACACATGTCTTAAACCAAAAAGAATGTTCCCCAAAATAATCCAATAAATTAAAAAAAAACCAACAACCAAAAGAAAAAAATCCCCATACAACCAATTTTACCTTGTTGATGGAAACTGTCAATGCTGGCTCCAGTTTAGCCTCAATTTCTTCTGGTGAGTAATAACAAAACAGTTTGCCACCTCTCAGTACGCAATACAGCCTCCTCCAGCTCATTAGACCTCCTACCATTTGCTAAAGGGAAGAAGTAGTCAGAAACTGCCAAACATAAACCTAAAACAGAGCCATATTACAAGGTGTACACATATCAGCCCTGAGTGATCAAAACTTAGCCACACCAAACCAATTCCTACAACAAAGACTTTCTGTTACAGAACACTTCAGTCACTGATTTCTGAAACATCAGCAGTACTTTAAATGTCTTCTGGTGTTTTACAGTTTTTGCAGATTTATTGCCACGTGACACTAACAGAACAGAATCTGCTGGTTCGCACAGAATGAAATCTAGATCTGGTGTCTACTGTAAAAAAAGAAAGCACGTTTATTAGCTACAGCAATTGCACGATAATAGAAATAAAAAGAGTATTACACTTCAGGAATACATGGTACATTCAACAGATGTCAAGCAAGGACATTTGTCTAGAATTTCCACTTTCTCAAATGAATTTTCTGAACAGCTTTCATAAAAACATTAACAGTTTCACTACCAGTTTAAAGCTTGTAATTCAGCACTCCTGACAAATGACCCAGACCCTCTGGCCCTCTACTATCACCTTCTCATATGCCTACTTGTGCAATGAACCAAAATAGAGAATTAAAGTGAGTTCACATGAGTAATTTCTGAAGGGATGAGTTTAAATATGGTTCGGTTCACCAGCCTGATTTACCATGCTGTGATATGAACTCTTGTGCCAGCACAACAAGGGCTGTGTACAAGGATGAGAGCCACAGGATTATTAGGACTGATGCCATCAAGTACCAGTGCAAACCAACTCTGAAACAAGAGTTGTACTTGATCTTTACTAACAACCTACATCATTCATGCCAAGGAAACATTAATTTCTCCATGCTCAGGAGAGCATGAAGAAGGAGCCACTGAAGGCACCGTTTGTGAATGCAGCCATGAGAGAGTTTCCCCCTTGCTCTAGGTAGAACAGGAAAAACAACAGTTCCCAATAAAGCACTTCAGGTAAAAGCAGATGTTTTACCAATTGACTCTTAGTGACAGCTATTAACAGCCCACGATGGAAGCACAAGCAAGGTGTTCTTACCTGCTGGTTTAGAAATCCTGCCATCATATCCCTGGCCATGCAGGAGGGCTGGACAACTAAACGGCAGCACATGTTTCCATACAGGGGCAGCCAAAACGAGGACTCCTCTGGGGGAAAGACAAAGGCAAAAGGCAGACAAACACTCAGCTCTGAACAATTGCCCTAAACATAGAGTTTACCTTTCTACATCTGTTTTTACATTAAGATCGTGAGTGTAAATAAGCATATTTTTGTATTTTAAGAGAAGAGATTTAATCCTGTAGGATTAGACTAAAACTGATTTTTAGTCTTCAGGAAGTGTTTTTAATTGGAAAAAAATAGTAAATTCCAAAATCAAGTAAAAATGGCAATACTGTTCTGCAAAAAAGAGTTGTTTTTACATAAAATACAGCTCATTTCAGAGCTCAAACACTTTGAAAGGTAAGTACACTGACCCTCTAATCTAGTAAGATCCCTGAGCCCATCCCATTGTGGCACACAGCTATATTTGTAAATGAGCACTATGCTTCAGATTGTTTTAATAAGGCTTGGAATTTGTATTTACTTCTGCCTTCAGCACTAGAATAGCATTTAGGGTTCCAAGGAGTTTCTAATGAATTGGAATTGCTCTGCTCTGCTATGCTATAGGCCCTCTCTTCTGTAATTAAAAGTAGGTAATACAACATTCCATTAATGTGACTCTGTCTTTGGTCATAGTTTAGAAATGTTTGTGATGAACCAAAATATCCAGGTATGTCCTTTCTCACAGACTAAATTATGTAAATTAATGTCAGAAAAAGGAACTTCAAGAAGAATACAAAGTACTAATAAAGAAAGGCTTACAAATATCAAAGGTGCTCAGAATTATTCATCCGACACTTCAAGAAATAAATGGCCCATAAATCTTCAAATCTGTACTTATTCAGAATTACTGAAACGTAAAGAAGGAAATTCCCTTTGAGGTCAAGTTTACCCCAGTAAATGATTTAAGTTCCCAGAAGCAACAGTGAAAGTCCCATGCCTTAGGTTAACAGTTGGAGGATGGCTTATGGGAGGGGCTGTCCTTGCAGAAAATAATGGACAAAGTACCAAAAAGTGAAAACACCACCATCAGCTGCAGCATAATCAGTCCCCCATGGTGTTGAATGCTCCCAGCTGGTGCTGCCCCAGAGCTGAAGGACAGCAGCCAGCACAGACTGCAAGCACACACACTTAAGTCCTGTGTTAAATCTGGGCCTCGAACAACCTCACCGAATTGAAGCAATTTTTCTTCTTCTGACTATAGAGGAACAAGCTGTTCTTCATTCTGATACCCTTCCTTGGTTGTGAGGAAGGGGAAATAATTTGTATATAACTACAAGTCACATAAGACTGATATGCAAATGACAGAAGAAACTCCCAAGAGAATTACATTTTCATCCGGACTTGAAATTTTACTCAACTTATAGTTTATTCAGCTGTGTACAGATGCCTGCTTTAGAGCCATTAAATATTTTATTAAAGTTGTTCTATATTGAGTATCAAGAAATATAATCTCTTTAAGCTCTTTAGTTTACACGAGTTTAATGCAAAATGTTACTGGTTTTTTATTTCCTTAAATTGGTACCATATGTACTTACCATTTCCTGTAATGGTAAGGTTGTGGGTCCTGAAATTGTCCTCAGCACTTTCTAGCCCCAAAGTGGTGTATGCTAGCAAACTGTACTTTGCACCACTAAATGAGAAAGAAATGGCACATTTAGGACATTTCTACTTCATGTTGCTCAGGCAGTAATTTAAGGGAGCCAAGACGTGCCTGAGATACCTCATTTGGGTACGAGGGAACACCAAGGTGCACGGCAGCACCTGTCAGTGGCTGCAGGTTGGCACCCCCAACCTCTTCCCACACAACCCCTCTATCTCTGGTTCTCCTTGTAAACAAACGCTGCTCAGCAGCCTGTTCATCTCCTGCCTCCAGGTGTGCATCTCCAGTTCCTCCCACCCCACAACTCCCAGGCCAATGCCAGCACTCACTACAACTCTTTCTGCTGCTTCCCCTCTGGGACCTGCTGGCCAGAAGACTTCTCATGTGGCCACTGCCTACGAGCTGGGCTCATGCTTCCTGGAGAGCCAGCAGCAGCCAAACCCAGGCATAAAGGCTGCTCTATCCAAACCCTCTGCACCCTCTGGATGCTCAAAGCACCTCTCTCCTCTAGTCAGGCACCAAGTTACTTTCAATAGTGTTACAGCTCTTATTCCTAGGCCTAAAGCAATTAGATTTGGCAATAGGTTAAAAAATTCCTATAGTTAATAGAACAATGGATGACAAATTTTATCTGAAAATACAGGTTAAAAATTAAAAGGCTTTATACTGCTTCTCCATGTCACCCTTCTCTTTTGCTTTGCCTATGCAGACTACACTTTATAGACCAGTTGTTTATAGATGTATTTTGAATAGGATCCAATAGATTGATTATTCACATGCAGAAATCTGTGCAGAAATCCTACTGTCAGTTTTGTAGCATAAAGGATTTTGTTTCACTGATTGGCTTACAGGTTTCAGAATGTTTTATCTTAGTTTTGTATTTTGCCTAGGGAAAAAAAGTATCACTCTTACAATTCAGCACAGTGCAATTGTGGAATGCAATTCTTGGAATAAACTGATATAAATTTAGTACGTTTAACCTTTTCCCCAAAATACTCATCAGACCGAGTAACAGATTTACAGCCAGCAATGCAGTAAGAATTCCACCTGGCTAGTGGCAGTTAGAACAAAGTTCACAAGAAAACAAACCCCTCCAAATCACTAACTACTCTCCCCAACAGGATCTAGCACAAGTTCCACAACATATCTTCAGTAAAATATAAGAAAGTTTGGTGGTATAAAAGCTGAGAAGACACTATTGAACTAAGATCACCAAAAAATAGTTTTCCATCTTAGTATTTTTCAAATTTTGTTTTTCTTACTAGCACAGTGGGAACATACAGTTTTCAGACCTTTGGCTCTGCAAATAAACAAGGAGAATGTCTACCTCCCCTAACCCTAGTGAAAGAGGAAGAGGAAAAGTAGGAAGTTTGTTAGAGGGGAGGTCTGTTATGTATCTGTCTCCAGGGAACAAAAAGAAAATTAAATACAATACCACATTCTGGGTGAAAAACAACTGCTATGAAGCATTTCAAGAGGGCAATCTGAACAAAAACTCATCAGCATTTGTATATATTCCCTGCTAGACTGTTCCCTAACAAAAGATTCTCCACTGATTATGTTTGACCATGCAATTGAGCAATGCATTACCATTCTATTTAAACTGTACCAAAAAGTTCAGTTTCTTCTCACAGATAAAACTGCTGTGCTGATTCTAAAGTTACTTTTTTTTTCTAAAGCATGACTAATTACCACAACAACCTTGCCAAAAAAAATAGCTACTTCACTTTTAAAATATGCTTCACAGTAACATTTTCATTCTAAAATACAAGTCATTCCTTTCGGGCAGCTGCAGTATAATTTAGAAAAGTTTTATCTACAAATATTTTAGATTTAACTGGCTCATCAGGATTGTTGACTATGTTTTTCCTTTGCATTTCACAGAATTAGCTAACTGCCTTAAATGGCAGTTTCTTTGTATAACAAAGAATAATCTGCCTGCTGCATCTCATTCACTACTTTGCATATCTATAGTATTTTTCCATGTAACAACTCCATTAAAAAATAAATCAGCTCATCTTCACAACATGCCTGTGGCAAAGGCTCGTTGTTTAATCTGTTTGCTGATCAAGAGACAGAGGCACTGAAGTTTCCACACAGATCTCGGTGTGGGAAGATGTAACTATAACACTCTATCAATGTATGTTAATTAAGACATCTTCAATTCCAGAATCTGCTCCTGAATATTAAACCCAATGTTAGAAGTCCCAGTCTTAGTTTGTTCATTCAATGGGAGTGAAGGAGTGAGTGGAAGGCTTGTGAGTGGAAAAAAAAAATTCAATATGGTCACCTTTCAATCAGATCTTAAATAATAGACAATAAAACCAAATATAATCTTCAGGTACTAACAAGAACCCAACCACAAAAGTGAGGCCACCAGATTAGACTGTGTACTTCCAGCAAAATATCACTGGGGATTTGCCAACTCAAACACAGGACACGGAAGCTGCTGCACCTTCAGCCCAGTGGAGGACAATACATCAAACACAACGACCAGTGCATGTGTAGGCCAGTTCTGTGAGTGAATAAACAGGCACTTGAGGGAGACTCTCCAGTGATTTATCCAAAGAGCAACCTAGTTACACTGGCTTTAATAGTAAAACTGCACTGAATCATTTTTCTTCTGTGAAAAATGTAAAAATAAAAATATTTAAGCTAGAATTGAAAAACTAAGCAGGCAAAAGACTGTAAATAAACTAAAAGAGGGACAATTAAGAGAGAATATCAGTATAACTCAAATTAACCAACCTAAGCAATCAATCAAGCCCTTTGTCACTATGCTTTTTCAAGATGTTCCAAGTCTGACAGTTTCCTCACTAACCAGAGAGATTTTTAAGCCAAGAAGTTTGAAACAGAGGGATCACAGAGTTTCTGGAAAATGGAGAATATCACTCATGTGTGCACTGAAAAGAAAAAGGCTTGTTCAAATGAAATCTACAGAGAAAAGGTGTTCGCATAATATAGAAAGTTCACTTTTTTGTTGCAGTTTAATTTCCCCTGCCGGACTGGTAAAACTCTCAGGGAATACTTGAAAGATCTCTTGTAATCTTGCAGTCTCTTCCCCTTTACAAGGGCTACATACCAAGGTCTAACTAATATAAATCCTAAGGGGAAACCCATTAAAAAAATGGACAAGTTATTTTCTGCTTATAATAACCCATTTCTTTCGAAATAACTATTTTAATCACCCAGCAAAGCCATCATTAAACACTTCATTGTTCATTTAATTGTGTTAAGAAAGTAATAGTCACTGTGAGATGATTATCTACAGTAGAAACAACAAACTTCCAAGATGGAGGAAAAGAAAATTCAATTGAGAAACCAAAAGCAAAACCCAGGGGAGGAGGCAGCTGTTTAAATTGTCTACTGGTGCTTCTTCCTTAAAAGCCAGGCAATCTATATTCAAGCAAAGAAGGCAGTGGTTATATCTGATTCAAACTGTGTCTAATGATAGTGTGTCAGGGCCCAGCTGAAGCTGGTGGAAAGCACAGCCGCCTGACATGACACAGATTGAAAAATACATTGTCATTAGGTGGAACCTACTGGAAAGTTAGTGATAAAATTTGTTTTGCTCTGTGGATAAGATCTCTTGGATGTCTATTTTTGAGTCAAACAGTAATATCAGTTGAACAAAGATGGAATATGCTTGAATGTTTCTTTTTAAAATCCCAGGAAATATATATATGAAACTAGACTAAGACTACATTCAACACCTGGCAAGAACTAAGCATTGATTCTTTACTGTCAGTAAATTTCTACTGTCAAGTAATTCCTTGAAAAAATTGCTTTCTAAAAAAATGTAAATAAATAAAATAAAGCAATGCTATTAGCATTTGCAAATTAGGTATTTGGCCTGCTTAAATCCCAATGAAATTAAAGTAGCTGGAAAATATTAGTAGGCAGTTAATTTTTAAAAGGACACAGGTAAATTATTGGGAACAGCACTTATGCCTATGAACACTGGAAATGGCTCTCTGCTAAAGTCAATTAAGAAATCTCCTGTTAAGTAGCCTGTAACCATAAAGTGCCTTTGGCAGTCCAGAGTTTTACTGAAAAGCTGGCAAGTGGAATTAGGGCAGAGGTTACAAGAGTGGTTCCCCCTACTACATACACAC
Organism: Lanius collurio; assembly: GCA_020086605.1. Taxonomy (NCBI): domain Eukaryota; kingdom Metazoa; phylum Chordata; class Aves; order Passeriformes; family Laniidae; genus Lanius; species Lanius collurio. Next base: position 3,878,676 of record JACBWW010000010.1, on the reverse strand, counting down.
CTTTTGTTATTTCACACAACTTCTAACTTTTAGACATATCTACCTGTCTGTCAAGTGTGAGCAGCACTGGCTAGGTGCAAAAATAGTATGGGGGAAGAAGCAAGTGGGGAGGGGGGGAGGAGAAGTAGATGGACAGAGAGACACAGACAGACTGTACAAGCTCGACTTCCTCTAGAGATCAAACTAAAAATATTATGGAGTTTGCAAAGAACAGTGGATTTACCAGCTGTCTGGCTGTGGAGCACAAAGATAAAGGGTGCTGATGTGTTTCAAGATCAGAACCAGGCCCCAAGGCTCAGCGACATGGTTGGAATTCACACCTACCTTCTCATTTCCTATTTAAAATGTAAATTTTTTTTCACGTGGGCAACTAGAGAAAGAACCAGTTTCTTGGCAGTTTGCCAAAAGTTTACAATATATTTGGTCTACTTGTATTGTGAAAGCTATAAAACCAGAATGTCAGTGGCTTACTGGATGACTGGGTCAGTGGGCAAAAAGGGTTCAATGCTGTCTTCCTCCAGCGCAGTTTTTAGTTTCTTCCCTGTAGCTTTGCTGAGGGACGTTTTAAGTTTCTTTGCCAGTTTCTTAGGAGTGTTTGTTATATATAAAGGCTCCTCTGTACAGCAGCTATACACTTCAACCTTCACCTGGAAATCTGGGCTTGCTTCATCACTGTAGTGGGGGAGAAGAAAATTTCAGAGCATTTGTTAACAAACTGTGCATGGAGCCAAGGAATGTTGCTGCCACTTTATAGATTAAATAACATATTTCTAATCAAGGGAAGCAATACCATAAGATTCAGGCGCAGACACACGTTAATATGGAATTAAGGACTAGAGTACACAGCAGTAACTCAGCATTGAGGTCATGAGAAGGATGTTATAATTGCGCCATAAACAAATACAAACAGGAAATTCAACGTTTAGGCTAAAAACTGAAAAACCCCCATGTTATGGAAATACACAGGCAGCACATTCAAACGCACTTAAATCTGCCCTCTACTGTTACACAAAAATCCCATGATTGAAAACCTATGCCTGCTTATGGTCCTAAATCAGATTGAACTGTTTTAAAGATATCTTAGCTGCACCCCATCCCCTTCAAATTACTGAAAAAAAATGCTATCTAATAAAATCTGTCATTCACAACTTAACTGCCTACTGCTGCATCCTCTGGCCCACAGTCTTTCTCAGTTTTCAGTTCTACTGATTCTCTTGGTCTCAAGCTTAGTCATCAAACCAGAGGCCTAACCTCATCTTTCAGGTACAAATCATGTCATTACACAGATGCCATAATAAAATAATCCCAAAGCTTTTATATCAAGTCTTTCTATGCCTTGGGGGATAAAAGGCAAGTTAGGGCACCTTTTCTTCTTTTGTTCCAGTGTTTCACAGAAAATTATAATGGTCAAGTCTCATATCTTTGAGGAAGAAGATTTAAATCTTTGTCCCCACTCTTAACTTGAACAGGTGTTTAAGAGAGCTTAAAATTTGACTTAAACTCAGTTTTCAGGATCCTAATTTAAAGCTTTTGGTAGTTCTAGCTTTCCAGTCAGTCTTCCTCAGGAGACAGACTCTAAATTGTTGCTATAAAAAATAGAGGCATGGAGTGGAGTCAAGCACATGCTCAGGTAGGTGTAACAGAACATGAGGTGTTACATGAGGAAAGAGGCTGTAACCTGCTGGACAGGATAACCCTGAAACACTGAGTTCAACATTTAAAATGAAAAGAAATACAGATCAAGTAGCACATCTACAACCAGCCTCATTTTGTACACAAAAAACAGTCTTCCAGAGCAGGAGATCCTCCACCCACTAAAATGAACAGAGCCTCTACCGATTTCTTTGCCCACAGCAAAACCTAGTGGACCTCAGTAATCTTATTCATAATCACATCAACCTTCCAAAGAAAACAATATTTGTACTTCATTCAACAGATGTAAATTATACTCACAATATGGTTACATTTTCAAAACAGATATCTGTTATTGCTTTATCCACAATTGTCACCTCAGTATCAAAAACCTCAGCTCCCATTCTGAACAAACAAAACACTGCATAGCGCTGTGATTCTGGAGAGAGCCAGAGAAAGCTTTTATTAGCCATGTTGCACGTCACAATACCAAACACTTCCAGTAAGCAAAACTATACAAAATGGTAATCCAGACCTCTAAGGAATTGCCCTCAAATTCTTCCCACCAGAAATTTTCATCATAGGATTTTATGATAATTGTCCTATCAAAGCTGCAGTATAGGTATAACATACACAAAGGGAAAAAAATGCCTACCTCAATTAGGAAAAAAAAGTTGAGTAATCAGGTATAGTATGTGTTAGCAACTTTAAAAATGTTAGTAAAAATGTAGTTTTGTTTAGTAAAACAAAATTACACCAAAAAAACCCAAAAAACAATTTGATCTGAAGTCTGTATCATTTTATGAATGTGCTACATAGGATTACACTATTCTGCCATGCTCTGCACCTCTGACCCTATTGAAAATCAAAGTGAAATCAATGCCAGGTGACAGCTGGAACAGATTTAGGATTAATCTCCATGACACAGCAAAATGCATGTACTTGAAGGCTATCCAATAATAAACTCAACACCAACAGTCAACTTTTATTTAAATTTCCCACTGGAAACAGCCTCCAATTTACTCTCTCAAATGCAGACAAGACACAGAACAATGTGTTTAATAAGAAGTTTCTCAGTTAACCATTTAATACAACATTTTTTTGTTGCTTCCTCTGGAATTTTTTCTCAGGAGGACTCTTTAGAGGGTAAGGTTTAACCACAGAGAATCACAGGACTTTGAACTAACTCAGCTTCTACAGCCAGCAACTTCAAATTACACAACAAAAAGTAAAATATGAACCTAATGGAAGGTTTAAAAAAATAGGTTGAAATGAGTATGAACTTTCTGATTCCGTTTAAATTTACAGGCACAAGCAATTGCTTATCAGAGTAATTCATTACATCTTACATACTTTCTTTATTGCTGAAGTGATCAGAGCCTTTCCACATTAAGGGTATTCGAATATCTAAAGGGGGAAAAAAGAAGGTAGGGAAATTAAGTTATAGTCAATACTGTAGATCTGTGAGCAAAACAAATTACAAAAAGTTTGTTTCTTTTTCTGATGTTCTGGTGGTAACAGGGCCTTCCACCCAAAGAGCAGCATAATTATTCCAATTTATTATCCACATCAAAAGAAAATTTAATAATTACTTCAACTTGAAGTGTCATTTCTGTTTAGAAATTATGCTAGAATAAAGAATATTTTAAATCTCATTTGAAAGTACCTGAAACAACATTTCAGAGAAGCTGTGTAACATACTTCTGAGAGGTATTCTCTGGGCCCAATATTATGCGTAGACGCAAACCAAAACCCTGCTTGCCTTGTGCTGGAAACCACTTATTCCAGTCAAAGAGGAAAGCCTTCCTGTTTTAATGAAAAGACTGGGATACTTGTACTGCAAACACTTCTGTCTTGTTTTGCTAACCACAGAGAAAATAACCACTTGTAATCATATTTCCAGTGAGAATTGACTTAGTCGGCATAAAAAGAGTTTAGAAATCTTTTTTCTTTTAACTCGAAAATATCCTTCTACTTCAGAACCATAGTAAGAGAGGCAATTACAGAACCATTATTTTAAATCATGCCTGTCATTTTAATATTAGGAAAGTATTTTCTTCAATAAATTTTCCAATTTATCTACAAAACCCAACACAGTACGAAGTGACATTTTCCTCCAGCTCGGAGGACTCAGGTTAAGACATTATGGTTTTTATTAGTCTCCTGTTAAAATACAAATGCTGTGGGGGCTTTCTAAATCCAAAGCTGGTTTCTGAAGTAAAATGGTGTTAAGAGTATATGCAATATATTAAGTGACACACGATGGCAGCAGCGAACAGCACCAGCTCAGTTGTGTTGTGACAAAAATCTTCAATATTGTTATAAAGAAGCATTGCTGACTCCAGTGTTGTCATCACATGAGGCTGATGAAAAAATCCAGACATTGTGCTAAGATGCAAAATAGTGCCAGTACTTTGGCATCAGATTGTCATGTACTCCTACAGGGGCTTATCCACAGAACTTCTTGTTGATTGAGGTGAAATTGCATACAGTCACTCTGTCTCAGATGTTAAATGAAAAATTCAAATTTCAGTTAACTTTTATTATGAGACATCTTATTATAAAAGCTATTTCAATACTGAAAGTTTCAAATTAATCTATTTTTAAGTGTTCATGAAAACTAATGAACTTTCAAGTGAACTGCCAGCATACAGCTTTAGACTTCTAACTTCCTAAAAATCAATACATCACCGTGTACTGAAACTGCCTTTCACTCCTAAAGATGCATTTGCATAGCAAGCATTTATAAAAATAGGGGATTTTACATACAGAGAAATAGTTTCATTAAAATTGTTACAGAAGTCTTTCAAACTTGTAAAATATATATATTCATCTTTGTCTGAGACAACAGAACATTTCTTTTCTAAAATACAAAGGTCTCAAATCTACATTCATATACAAAACCAGTTACAAATAAAAGCTTTTGCTATCTTTATTCACAGCAAACTCTGAATGACAATTTTAATGTGCTCAATAGACCTTGTTAGCAATTAGAGTACTAGATTAAAGATTACTTCTGTACGTCGCTTTCGATATCTTGCTAACTGAAAAATTTACACCTTAGTCAGAACATCGGCAGTCAATCCTTGAACAAGTTTAATGTGATACTTGTAAATCAGCTTTCAATTGATTCTTGGACTGAAAGAGTTGCCATTTATCAAATACAAAGATCCATTTTCACACACCTTAATTTCAGTTACCATTAGCTGTAAATCTGTGTGGATGCAAATTGGATACATTCAAATACTACAATTAATCAAATTTAAACCCAATGATTCCTTTATAAAATTACTTTAAATTATGATTATGCTTTTTGATAAACATTTGAGGTATTTTCTTCTGACAAAAAAATCAATTGGTACAATAATATAAATTACATAATTTATTCAAAAATGTAGGGGATAAGTAAAAATGATAGAAGTGTGAAAAACTGTGGATTAAGGAATGCACTTCCCACACAGTATCTGACATAGTTGCTTTCTGTAGGAGCATATTCCTCAGTAGTCCTGCATAGCTCTTCCTGAACTTTTGGTGTTGGTCACAACCACCCTATTTTTTGGTAATTGTCATCTGGCACGTACTAACCATATGACACACAAATAAATTTATAAGTGGATGGATTACTGAGGGTAGAAAATCAGAAGGTAAAAACAGATGACCTATAGAAAGACTAAATCAGCAGAGGCCAAGAACAACATTTAGGTTTTCCTGCTGTAAGCTGGAGCTGGCCAGGCTTCCTGGCACGAGTACCTGAAGAGGGGTGAGGCATGGCAGCATCCAGCACTCCTAGGCTGGGCTGCACAGGGAGGCAGAGGTTCTTCCTCCTCCTCACCTCCATCCATGCCACACTTCTGAGGACATAACCTCCAGTTTGAGAGCCACTGTGTTGGTAACAGGGCAGAATCATCAACAGACAGCACCGAATACAAAGTGGTGTATTTCACCCTTCCATGGTCTTTCTGCTATCAAAAGAAATGAGCTAAATCTTTCATATCCTGAACAAGTTTTTCATACTAAAAAGAGAGTTCTTAAAAAACTCTGATTTTACAAAGTTAGCAGAAGTGTATTATATGACCCTGAAGTCTTCACTGATAGCTCTCCAAATGTGAAGGTGCAACCACAGCACAGACAGGCAAACAGATGCTTTCATCTTTCCTCCTTATGATCCAACTATCATAAGGAGGAAAGACAGATACACATTCTGCAAACAGCTGTGCTGGCAAAAAACATTATTGAACCATGTGCTCATCACTCTTCTTCTACTAGAAGTTATCTTGCTTAAAGATGCATCAAAATATGCAGAATTAACTGAAACAGTTTCAGTAGTGAGCTGTTCTACATTATTTTATTCTTGATGAAGCAGGTCAGGGAGCACAATCAGATCTGTTGACAAAGCTGGCAGAACAGCCACAGGAATGCAGAACGCAGGAACATCCACTATTGGCACAGGCAAACAAAGCAATAAAGCCACAGTGCTGAAGTTTGAAAACAGGCTAGAAAACAGTGTACCAGCCCACTAGGAATGGTTGTTAAACATCCTCATTGCTGGCCTGCATTGAAGCCATACCACCGCACCTTTGCTGTAGTAATGCAATCTGCATTTCCTAAATAGCATTTGCATACTAGTTATAATCCTGCTCTCAATTTGTTAGACATGCCCTGTACTACCACTTCAAAGTCTGCCCATTGTGAGGAGAAAAAAGTTTCTAGCACACTCACACTTATTTACTTTTGAAATGCATTCAGTGTTCAGTGGCAAACAGAAAAAAAGGCCCTGTGAGTAAAATGGAAATAGAAGGTAGTATCTTCAAAAGTCCATGTGTGACTTAAGCACAAGTCCCCTTGGAGCATTAGAGGATTGATGCCTCTGAACCACATACACACTTAAAAAATACCATCTTGTTTATATAGTTTGTATTACAAGCCTGTCCAGCTAATTAGCTCCTATAATTAAGTGACTACCCAGCCTCTTACCTGATATAGCAACCTTTGCTCTGCATGCCATCCGATCTTTTGTCCCATTTTCTGAAAACCTGCCAGAAAAGAAGAAAAGAAAAAAGAGATTTGAGATCTGTGCTTTTAGATATCTAAAACTCAACCCTTTAAACACTAAGAAGTGTCAGGGTTTTCATATTATAGCTCATTTCAAATGCTTTCCTTTAAAGTTAATTTTGGTATCTCTGGTTTAACATGTGAGTCATTAGTTTCTTAAGCATAATCTGGAAGAAAGGTACACCACCATTTTTAAAAATTCCCTAGAAGATTTTACTCCAAAGCTCATGTAACCTGAGCTAAAAAACAATTAGATTAACCTTCCTTGTCTTTTCCAGCTCCTACAGGATCAAAAACGTTATCAATTTTTCCCTTCTCTACTTGTGAATGAAGATGCAACTTAATTTACTGGTTCTATTATTGTTTAAAGAATTGCCTTCTCCTCTATTAATGAAATGAAATTTATAGCTGCTATCAGTATCATGGCTTCCAGAGGCAGTTGGAATATCTTCAGAACTCACAAATGACAGACCCTAGAAAACCCTTGAATTTTCTCTCTCTGCCACAATTAAGCATTAAACAAATTCCAGTCTGAAGCAAATATCAAAAGAAAAGAACTCCAAATGGCCTATCAACTACCAAATTAAACGATAGAGAAATAGCTCTATAAGTGTGCATCTCTTCTGACCTCCACAGACACCTCAAGGACCCCCGAAGACAGAAATCCAAGCAATGCACAGGAGTAACAAGTCAAGCACACAATGCAGCTGTTCTGAGACGTGTCCAAACAGCACTACCCTGCTCTGGACATGTGCCATCACCATTCTGTGCTTGCTGACATCAAAGACAAGGAGTTGAGTAAATCAGCACATACTCTATTGATATTATTCCATCACTAAAAGCATAAGATTAAAGACTAAAAACATAAGATCCATACAAGATGAATCACTAAAAAAGTTCTTATTTAGTAGGAAAAAGCAGTACAAATGCAATGATTACAGAATACCACATGTATTATGTACTATTTTTCAAAATCAGCTTTCAGAATAGTTGACAGAAAATGCTGCCCTTTCCTTCAACAAATTTCTCCTATAAGGCAACATTTCTGAAAGCAAAATGCAGTGGAACTGCTCCTACAGATACAATTAACTGGAGCTAAGCACGTACTCAGAGAGTCTCTATGCTAAGCTACAATATAGTATTTCATTAAATTAATAACCTGAAAGCAGTATTGTCTCTGCACCACGATTCTCAACATTGCACTCCAAATAAATTCCATTTAGACCAAAAAAACGCATTATTCAAATAAAACACACATACTTCAGCTCCTTCAAGAGTTATAATGTGAGAATATTTTCAGCTTCTTCTCATTGAGCGTTGCGTTTATCACTTTGCTGTAGTTAACACAAGTGGCCAGCAGAGGGTACCAATTAACCACGATGGGGCCATCATTAAAGGACCCTTGACAACAATGGAAAGAATGAAAAATACAAATAGCTGGACACTGACTTGGATAGGTTTGTTTTGTTCCGTCAGACTTGGCTAGGTACCGTTTTGTATGCTAAGGGTAATCAAGAAAATAAGTCTATTGTGTAATTTGATACTGAATTACAGTTTAATGTCAAAAATAAAATCTACCCAGGAAAATAGGACTTGTATTTAATTTTTTAAAGCAAAAAGAAGATAATGGAATTATTTTATAAAGTAATGCTTTAAGGCAGCAGGAATTTACGTTTGTATGGGGAAGAAATAAGGAAGGATTTAAATCCACGTTCCTAGGCAGACTACTAAAAATTCATGTAAGTAAATGCCTGCTTCATCCTGCCCCTGTGAATGGGAGCTGTTACTCACTGCTCTTCAGTGCTGCCCGGGCTGGGCTCCTCCTTGGGGCCCTGCAGCTGTGCCCTGTAGGCCCGGATGCGAGCATTGCAAACCAGCAGGTTCTTCAGGGCCCGCAGGAGCTGCTCCCTCTGCGTGCTCGCTGCCAGCAGTTTGCAGATGCCTTCTCGCATGCGGACCTCCAAGTTGATCTTCTCTTGGATGTCACATTCCTAGGTAAGCAATAAAACCAAAGGATTAAACAAAAAACCAACTAACAATATTCTCAATTTTTTACACACTCTGCAGTTGGGATAGAAAACTCTAGGTTTTAATTACAGCCAGCTATTGCAATGGTTACTGAATGTAGAACTGTAGTTCTCTCTTCAGGAACAAATGAGTAATACATGGGACATAAGAGAATTACTATATCCATTATACATGCAAATTCCAAACCAAGATTAATTCACTGTACCATCTGAAAGTTACTAAAAGTTTGTTTCTCCATGTGTCATTCATAGAATAGTAACATATGGTCCTAGAGAGGGCTAACTGAACAAAGCTTATAAATTAACAACCTACTTTTCACAGTGACCTCTACTAAAATAAACTCCAAGATGAGGAAAATGTCTGAAATATTTTAAATCAGAAATTCAATCTCATTACCTCTTTGGCTATCTTAAAGAAAGTGAATAAAATATGGGTTTTTTTCGCTTACAGTTGGTAAGAAATTCAGGTAACAGCAGAAACAAAAAAAAAAAAGAGACTATCCCCATACTTGACTCCTTCAGCCCATAAACTGAAAGTCAAACAGCTGTGGTATCTTCAACACTATACAGGAATCATACCAGTCACACTTTTCATTCAAAGTATGAAGTAAACTAAACACGGCTGGCAAGTCACTAGAATTCATCATTGCTGTTTTTTGAAGGAGTGGGGTTTTTTAAGGTTTCATAAAAAACTTCTGGGAAGACAACTTTTTCCTGCCTGCTTTCACATAAAACATTTATAAATGCGCAATATTCCTCACTTGACACTTCAAAGAGGTCAATCCACACCAGGCCAGAATATAATTAAGGTGAAGGATCACAGTTTGCTGACTCCCAAAGGCCTGCTAGATGTCACTGATGGTTGATTCACATTATGTGGCCATCTCTGGCCAAACCAAATATTTCTGACATGTGAAGAACAGAGTGAATAACAGAATGTTGTCATGGTATTGCAGGGTTGCATTGCAAATAGTTTGCAAGTCAGTCAAGAGTGACACTTTCTCATTACTAAACAAGAGTGCCCCAACCACCTCTGGAATTAACAGGTTCATGGTTGTTTGGTGGTGAATAGCTCCCAAAGCTCACATCAGAGATATTTTCCATCGAGGTTCTGCTGGTATTCCCTACAGATGATATATAAAAGCCTGGGACCCAGTATGGCACCACGGACTATCCCATTTTTACCCCTCATGGGTTTGCTTTTCAAAGTTTCAGTCACAGCCAGATCAGGATAAAGTAGGGCACCAGCACCTCTGCAATCTCCGCACCTGCCTCTCTATTCACACTTTTTCTTAGGGCTCATCCCAGGAGGTAAAAAAAAAAAAAAAAAAAAAAAAAAAGAGCAGTAAATAACTTTCATCAATCTTCTTTTCTTCTTTTACATGGCCATGAAAACCTAAGCAAGGCCCACACCTATCCCTAAGAAATAATTACTTACGCTTTGAGCCTAAACTAATAAATCAGCTGCTACAAAGCTCCAAAGAATGACCTCATACTTCCCCCTAATATTTCCCAGGACAGCAGGCCTCTGCACTGCCCCAGCTCCTCTCCACATCTATGGCCTGGTACAGAACTACAGTGAGGAAATACACACTCCTGTTTGGGGCACCTGCATGTATCCATACTGGGGCTTTCAGAACTACAGAAAGCATTCAGTCCACACTATATTTCAGACAGGCTCGCATAAAATATTCTGGACTGGCAGTAAATGGCTGTTGGGCCACCATTTAAATAACCACACCATATAAATCTCATCTGAAGGAAGAGCTTAGCAGCCTGATGTGAGAACGTATGAAGTTCTTTGTGCCTACCAAAAGAGATTGGTCAGCTTTTTTTTTTTCCCCCCCCTCCATTCCTTCTAAAAATACAGGCACACCATCTGGACTCAGAGGAACGACACAGCGCTGTTTCTTTCGCCATATGCTGTCTACTAATGCACCGTTTCCCTCATGGGGTCCATCTTTCCCCCACCACTGGCAGCACAATCCAGACGAGATTACAAACAACTGCTGGGATTTTCAGCCCCACGATCAGGAACTTGCTGAGCAACACTTCCAAAAAGTGTCTTTGTATTCCCCACTTAAGTATAGTTAGTATAAGAAATTTCAAGTACTTCTAGTATTACACAGGTAATGCAGTCACAAAACAAACAAACAACGGTAATGACGACAGCCAAGAAAAATTATATAAGTACTGCTGAAGGTAAAACAGGTTGAAATTTCACTTCATTTAATTGGTATCTTAATAACAATTTTTCAGAATCTTATTCCAAGGTACACTTCTGATTTACTGCCACAGTGGTTTACATCTAAACCCTGTAAGTCTAGTGTATCTATTTAAAGTAAGCAAGTAGCCAAGCAGTAGGAGCTCTTCTAAAACAGAGGCTATGAAGCCAACATACCAGCTTGGGCACTTTGTAGCTAGAATGAGCGTTTGCTGCAATTGACAGCCACAGCTTCATAGACACTCCCGAGTTCAACTTAAGTGGGTTTTTAAACAACTCGAGGTGCACAAAAGTTCTCGTGAATCGGAAAATCAGTGGCTGAAAGATTAAAGGGATGCAAGGGAGCAGCTCCGAGAGCCTCCGGAGGGTGAGCAGGGGGCCCGGCCCAGCCCAAAGCAGCAGCTCTGCCGGGGCGGCCGCCGCCTCCCCCGACGCGGTCCCTCAGGAGCAGCTACACGGCCGCCCCCGGGCACGGTGCGAGGGCAGCCCGCGGCCGCTACGGCCCCGCCAGGCTCGGACACAGCGCAGCTCCCGCCCCCTGGGCCGCCGCAGCCGGGCACCACCCGCCACACCTCCCCCGCGGCAGCGGAGGTTGCGGCCCGGGTCGGCCCTGCCCTCCTCGCCCGGCCCCGGCGCTCACCGGCCCCACGGTGCCCGACTCGCCCGGCCGCTGCCTCCTCATCATCCTCATCCTCGCCGGCGGCGCCGCCGTTCAAACCTCCCGCCTCGACAACGGCCGCGGCTGCCCCGCCCCCGGCCCGCCCCGCGGGACAACGGGCGTGGGGCGGCGGCGCGGCCGGCGGAGCTCGGCAGGGTGACCTGCAGAAATGTCTGCCTGAGGACTGCTACTGAGGGCAGCCGTAACCCCCTGGGGTTTAGCCACAAAATGAGTGCCAGTAATAAAGCCCAGGACAGTACCTTTCTTGGCTTCCTTGTTCCTCGTTAATTTACTTTCCCGAAACACACCGGTGCCACCTCTTTTTGATGAGTGCTCTTAAGGGGAGCGGGAGGGAGAGGCTCACGGCAACTTCCTGACGCCTGCATAGTGCGCAACCACCGCTGCTCCAAGCATGCCATCAATTTTTAACCATGTTCTTGGTTTCCTGCAGATCATCTAATTATACATCTTTAACATGATGGTACTTCAATAGCTGCACCAGTAGCATGCATTGTTAAAAGTATACTGTTATATACTGAATAAAAGTGCGTTAATTAATCACTGGATTGGCTGGAGAGGAATGAGAGTCACACCTCTCCTGCTGCCGGTTTTGCAGCTCTGTTTGTCTTCGGCAGATGAAACAAATGAGCCAAAATAGTGTCTCCCATCCATTCCTCATCCCTGATTTCTTGGCTTTCCTCTCTGAATTCCTTCGTGACATGTGATGGACAGAAGCACAGATCCTTATTGCTTCACACAGGGTTGTCAACATTTGAGGGAAGTAAAATGTGCTGGAATGAGTGAGATATACAGTGTTGCTAACAGCTTTCTAGAGAAGACAGAAGTCTCCAGGCTAACATATGCATATTTAAAATATAAGAAAATGCAGTTAGAAGGGAAAATTTTAAAAGCCTCATTGCTTCATCAGGATTTCACACAGGTGCTCAGCAGCTCTGCTTGACCCCTGACATTTACAACTGGGGCACAAATGCAGGGGGCGAGCCTGGAAGGAAAATCATGAACTNNNNGGAAGGTTGATAGGAAAGTCTCCACCTTATCCTGGTGCTTTATCCAGGATAAGCCTTGAGTTCCTGTCTCTGCTGCAGAGTTCAGGATTTCAAATACAGCAAAAGCAATCCACCAAATGAGGGGAGAACATGAGATGACAAATCAGAGTGCCCTTTTACTTTGTAGTATGGCACATCTCTTAAAGTGTGGTCTGGCCTCTCCTGAATCAGTCAGGGATGGGATTTATGCCTCAAAAATCTCCAGGTAATTTTCTAGGCTACAGAAGAAAACTAGAAACATGAACATGTCATGGAATGGAATTGAACCAAACAGGTGAAAGTCTCAGATTAACTGAACTGCATTGTCATTGAATCAATGCTTGATCAAAGCTGAGTGAGGCTACAGCCTTGACTGAATGGCTGAAACCCTTTGATGATTTTGATGTAAACTGTGGGAGCAGTTGGAAATAATAACCTTACTGTAGAGATAAACAAATAAGGAATGAATTACCGTAACTCTGCCTAGTAAAAATCCCTTCACCAACTCAAGAAATAGTGCACTACCATAGAAAATTAATACAACCTGTGAAAAAGACACACCAAAACACTTCCCACCCAGCATCATCCCAAGCAGTTCAGGTTAGACTCTAGAACAACCCACTGGTTCAATCTTTCCAGAAGCACTGCCTTCAAAACTCCTGAGAATAGCTCTCAGGTATGCACCAAAAGGGTTTTGTCAAAAGCCAGGGTAACTACATGGATACAATAACAATCACTGCAAAAGGACAAGTTATGGCCCAAATTATTTCAGACAATCAGCATCTCTAAAAACATTTTTGCTGGTGGTGTAGACAGCTCCCAGGAATCTGTGGCAGTTGTCCAAGAATTTTAGATCTAATTAGCATGGTTTTGCAGTACAGTCTATTCAGCAAATCTGAGTCTTAATAAAGTCCCAAAATGTGACTGCTTGTAGCATAAAGAGCCTGTGCCTGCAGCCCTTACATGTTCCTACTGACATTGACTTGGATAGGAGCCCTTAAGAAATCAGTGGGAGTTAAATATGTAGGACTCAGCCCTAAGCAACAGGAATAGTATCTTCTCAAGCTCAGTGCATACCTGCTCTTCAGCCAATTGAAACATCCAATTTTCCAGTACATTAGGAACATGTTTCTGCAAAGTCTGGCTTCTTACATTCTTGCACCTGCTTCTGCTTTGGTCCTCCGTTGCATTCGCTGTCTAGAGATGTTAGGTTTTTTCATTATAAAATAAGGCATCATAATTCAGTGCATCTATCAGATGCTTGATTAAAAAATTAAACATTTCACCAAATTTCTAGTGCTATCTTTTATGGGAATGTGCAACTGAGGCTTTAAAAGGCATTTCTACAGGTTTTGAAGGAGGTGAGATGTTCATTCCACACTTCATGTCTAGCTCCAACAAAGCTCTCCTGCTGGTACAGCACACAAACTAACTTGAAATGAAGAAGGCTTTATGCCATCTACATTATCCAGAGATTTGGCATTCAACTGGTAACTATTCTGCTTGCTCCCTAACTGAAGAGTAAATTCAGCAGACAGCAACAAAAAAGGGAAGCACTGTAACCATGTTTTTTCTTCAGACAAACCTCCACTGAATGGCAGAGAAACCCAAGGCACAACCTACAAAACAAGGAAAATCCTGCACAGTCACTGCTTGTGCAGAGAAGTCAGAAGGGGGTAGGGTGAATTAAATAGGGGATCTATATCCTGCCTTCTGGGGTTTCGCAAGTGAAACATTTTTTTCAGATGAATCACACCATCCTTTTATTTGCCATTTGATTTGCATTGCAAAGCATTTGGCTTCCTTCTAGTATTAGGGAAACTGGGTAGCAGAGAAAAGATCATTGTCTATCTAAATCACTGTTCTGCTCAAGTGTTAGATCAGCATATTATTTTAAATGTTAGGCCCATCATTTTGGTTTAGCAGGTACAAAATGTCTACACCTACTCTTGACAGCACTGCAGTATTTTTCTTAATTTCTTAGTTCCCACAGCTTGCTACACCTACTCCTTGAATATCATCAGAGTGTGCCAGTAGAAATCCATTCAATTCCTCTCCATATTTGTCCTAAATGGAAATCTATGAAGATTTGTACTGGACACGTGGGAAAGAACTTGCAAAAGCTTTTTATAACTGACTACTTATTTAGTTTTAAACTGAAGAGCAAACTGTTCCCATTGATTGCCACTGACTTTGATTGCCATGGTATGTGACCACTATAGATGGGTGAAATGGGCAGAGACTCTGGAATTTAGGTTGTTTACCTGAATGCTTACTGGAGCCTCAGTAACTCATTTCTTCATTTCAGCCTGCTGAGGCCCATTAAAGTCTTTCCATTCTCTTAGCTGGGCAGAAGGGCAACAAGTAGTCCTGCAAAACAAATTAAATGGGGGTAACTACCTTATTGTAATGCACTTCAGGTTCAGTTTTGATTGGATAAGGAGAAAATTAATCATCTTGCCGACAATGAGCTAAAAGCCTAATCCTATCATGGTGAAAATTATGGCAAGAGAAAACTTTATAGGCTCCATCTTAGCCAACTGAGCAGTAGGAAGTAGGTATCTTCTCTTAGGTAGTCATGGAGCCAATCAATGAAGATGGCATCCTATAACATGCAGGTGTTAGCTAGCATGCATCATCCTTAACTTTCTTGGATAATTAGACAGAGAGGCCAGTACAGCTTAGAATAAACTCTTACTATTTCAGGTATTCTCAGATTAATTTTACCCTGAGGGCTTGCTCATCTTCTGCTCAAGATTTTTAATGTTCTACAGTTCTCCTTCAACTGCTTTAGTGCTCCCAATGGCATCAGGGTCACATCTCTGTGTGATGCCATCAACTAAACATTGATACCAAGATGCTTCATTGAACTATTTTGTGATCATTGCGTGTGACTGTAGAATTTCTAAAAGAAACTCCAGAAGGCTGAGAAAGTACAGGGAATTATTTTTCCTTTTTTCCTTTTTCCAGATAAGAGGCCAGAAACTGACTCTTCTGAGGATTGACACAAGGAATTGATGTCAATCCTAAACTGAAATGCCTCCAGATTAAATTAATGTAGCCTTTTTGAATCACCATATGAGATAAATGCACTCAAAATATATTTCATAACAGAAATAGTAAGTTACATAAAATCCATCCCCATATGAATTTGGAGAACAGTTCCCGAGATCAAACCTGAAAACCTTAACAATCAGATTAAATATTGCATGACTTTAAACTGCAGTTTGATCATCCTCTACATCTTAAAGTTGCCCATGCTCAAAACAGTGGATGAAGAGTGACTAATTGAGGTGGACCAGCCTCATGTATTCTTTTCTTTCTGCCAGGGAGACTAGGGGCATTGGGTTTGAAGCCAATTCATGTGTGGTTCCCACACCGGTACAGAATCAAACCCATCAGAAGTATCCTTATGGACAAGGATCCTCCCAGGTGACTGACAGCTTCACTAGAAGCCTTTCTCCAGTTGAGAAGACAGTGTGGATACACAGTGTCTAACACAGCATACGTTTTGCAGACTTTCCCTAAGTTTAGAAATTTAGAAATGTGGTATCTCTTTTCTATTCTACTTTCTATCTTCACAGCAGTTGCAGAAACAAAGTTATCTTTAATTCTTTTCAAAACCAAAGGTTGTTGAAATTGGCTGCTTGGATCCATTGCTAATAGGGGCACATTTATACACACAGAGAAATGGTCACACAAAAATAACACTGCTGTTTAAACCCAGAGAGGTCCTTTCAGCTCCATATTATGGGCATGTTCCATACAAGGAGGGTTTCCTAGAGATTCTACACTGTCACTCTCTTATCATGC
Source organism: Lanius collurio (assembly GCA_020086605.1). NCBI lineage: Eukaryota > Metazoa > Chordata > Aves > Passeriformes > Laniidae > Lanius > Lanius collurio. Next base: position 3,862,224 of record JACBWW010000010.1, on the reverse strand, counting down.
CTTTTAGCAGGATTCTTCTGTTGGGTACAGAGTCCTGGTTTGATTTCTTGGGCATTTTCTGCGGGTGGCATTTGGTATATAAAATATCCACCTGAGACAGCCGCATCCAAATGCTTGCTGGGCAGCATGCTGGTGAAGTCACTGGTTTGTGCCATGGGAGACTCTAACTGGGCACTCTGTTCTGGTTTCAGGGTTAGGCCTGTTAGGAGTTTCCCAACTGATCTTGCACAGGCAAGTGAGAAGTCACTGGATCATTTAATGGATTGCCACTTTGAATTTGAAATGGGGAATAAGTACACTGAGAATATCACATATCTAAACTCCTATGTGAGAAAATTATGTCAGAAAATCATCTTCCTTTTGATAGAGGACTTCCACCTATTGCTCTGAGAGCAGATGTAAGCCCACTTCTGATAGCAACTGCCCAGGTAAAAGGAGCAAGTCTCCAGTTAGCTCTTGGGATTGGTGTTTTGGTTTTTTTGGTTTTTTTTTCTTCTGAAGGTAGAGCCAGGATGAGTATTTGCAGATGGTCTCTTTGTTTTTCCCACACAATGTAGACTATCTCTGCAGAATACAATACTTGGAAACAATCTCCATCTGAAGTGAGTTTGTAGTTTGGTCTGATTTTTTTCCAAATACTGAAATGCAGGTATCTAGGGAGAGAAAAATTGCAAAGCAATGTGCTCTGGAGGCCAAGCAACATTAATTGCCCTCTGTGCAGCCACCTGCACTCAAGTTCCCCCTGCACTGCAGCATTGCTAAGGAAGTAAATAGTGACTCGCCCTTACCATGGCACATCCTGAGGTGACAGCTGTTGTCCCAATAACTGAGGCACAATAGCCCAGTGTAAATTAATTTCTTTGCATTTCACACACTATTTGGATTGTTTCGATCCAGTCTCAGGGAGGATATTGAAAGGAGCATGAATACTTCACTGCAAACTCTCACTTCGCCCTAAGAAATGTTTCTCATTACTATGAGATTGGTTTGTCTCAATAGTTTTCCCAGTCACACTTGGAGCTACAACTATCTGTGGCTCCTTGGTTTTTCCTGCCTTGCCACAAAGCTGTAGTTTTTCTGCATTTTTCTAACTCTTTACTGGGGTTCCATCTGCATAAATGGGCATTAGTCATACAGATCAGCCCAAGAAAGAGTGAACCAAAGCAAGAAGGATTAAGGTAAATGTAATTTCATGAAACTAGCACAGTAAAAAAATAATGTCTCATTATTATCAATCTACTTGTTGATATATGCAACATAAGAACATTTCTGGTTGGAAATTTCTATCAGAGATTTTAAGCCTCTGGTTCTTAAGAAAAATCTGGCTTGCAAATTATGTCCTGTTTCTTACATAAACAGATACTGAAAAAATATTGAACAGTTCATCCACTCAAGTTCTTAGATTAAAGAAATACATCCATAGGGATAAAAAGATTTAAGTTTTTAGAACTGACAGATAATTTTCTACTCTCAGCATCCCTAGTCCCTGTACATTTACCAAACTTCTCCCTAAATCCAATCTCCTCCTCTGCCCCTCAGAGTGCAATACCACTGTGAAATAACTTGCCCCCATGAGACTTCAAAAGAGCCATAATGCAACAAAAAGTATTTGCCACAGCACAGCCAGTAGTGGGACCCCAACAGGGATGTAAGGCTGTTCATGAGGAATAAGCCCAGAGTCAGACTTTATCTTTTCTACAGGTGATGCTTTTTTGCTGAATCACTGCAGTGTTGGATTGAAATTGTCCATTCACATGTAGGAAGGACAAGGATATCATTTTCATAGGGAAGAAAGATCCAAGGGGAGAAGTTTGCTGCAAAGGACCCTGTGGACACCCCATGGCCAAGGTGATGGGCAGCACCTTCTCTTCGAGCTCACCACAGCTGCACTGAAGGAAACCAGCCCAGCTGGATTTTTCCTCTACTCCAGTTCCCCTCAAAGTCAAACCATAGGGAGGGCATGAAACTGAGCTGTGCATGCATTCTCCTCAATGTGAGATGGAAACATTTCTTGCTAATGATAATATTTTTTTGCCTAACAAGATGAGCCATTTTTACTCACCATTATGAAAAATCAGGGGTTGAGTAGCTAATATGAGTAACTATATTTTACGTGAGGTTGGTTTGTCAGAGATTTCTATCATTCTTCTAAACATTTCACAGCCTGTTAAATGAGCTGAGACAACACTTCATGTCACTGTTAGCATTTTAAATTATAAATTATGGTAACAATAAATAGCACCTCATGTTTTTACAGACAATTTCATCTAGAAGAATAAAAATAACTAGTTCTGCCTGGATGCATGCACAACTTACTCACAAGCACTTTTACTTTCTTATTTAAAAATCCATTTGAGTTCTAGGAAGCTATTTCTTGCACCTGATTCTAACTGTGTGTTTGTACAGTGTCATCAAAAAGCAATCAGGATGTTTAAAGAAAAACCAACAAACAGCAAGTAACTTTTTTATAATTTAAAAAATTTAAAGGTTATTTAAAAAGCTAATGCAGACCCAGAGGGGAAGTCATCCAAGTCGGATACAGAGAGACACCTGTTTAAGATAATCCCCAAATACTTATTTACTAAGAATGTTTGTGCACTAAAGCAGTTTTCATCAACAAGTTAAAATCTCTGCTTTCTTTTATTCCTTCCTTGTTCAGGAATGTGTTCCCCATGCACCAACAATCTCTGCAACACTGAGTCACCCTGCTTACACAGATAAGGTGTTGCAGTGGATCCCCCTGGGGCCCCCCACGCGCGTCCCTGCCATGGGACTCTGGGTCTGTCTGATGTTCCAACAGCCCGGGCTCTGATCTGGTTGGTTGTTTATCCCAGCTCTGCCCCTGGGATCCCCTTTCCCCCTGTCTGTGATAAAACCAGCAGGACACAAAGCCCCACTCTCTCTCACCTTGTCGACTGCCCAGGTCGGTGCTCTGTCCCCCCCCAAGGACAGAGGGAATAAATGACTTAACATCATAAAGGAGGTTTGAGCTCTATTTCTCTTCTCAACTTCTGCTTCTGGTGGTAGCTGTCACTGACACTGGCTTAAGTGGGGCTGCACAGTCGAGGGATATTTAGGCTGTTTGTGAATGGTCTAAGGATATTCCAAGACATAAGACATTTTGCTCACCACAAAATTAAGCAGTGGACAAGCTAATCCACTGCCAGAATAAGGCATTATATTTTGTGAGAGATAACACCAACAAAAGCAAGCCACTACCTAACATGAAGACCATTTTTTCTTAATTTATTTCATAGTGTGGACACTCACAACACAGTCTTAAATTTTTAAAAATACCCCTGTTCTGTCTTACAGTCCCTTCCAGAAGTGTATTAACTTCCATCTTTAAAACATCAGCCCAGGAGGCAGCTTTAAAAGATACAGATGAGCTGTTGCTCCTCATCTGCCCTTTGTGTTTGCCTAAAGCCTCTCCCCAAAAGTACATCTCTCTCACACTTCTGTAAGGGACAGGTTCTTTCACACACGTGTGTTGTTACATCTGCCTGCTACAGGGCCAATACATGCTCTTGCTGAATGGATTTATGCAGCCAATTGCACTTAAACCACCCGGCACTGAAGCACCCAGAATTTCATTGGCAGCTTTCATGCAAGCAGTACACACATTACTAATCTGAGCAGGTTTTTCTCATTACCACCCCAGTCACACAATTTTTTACACATTCCTTTCAAATTATCTTACTACATGGCATTGCTAGGTTGGTGGAGAACTTCTTTGACAATTTTAGAGGTAATAAGTTTTATACATATTTGGCACCATAATGGTTTGCGTGCCACTAAGTGTATTTTATTGGCAGTCATCTCAGCAGCTGGCTAGAAAGTGGCAAACAAGCTTCTCCAAACAATCTTCCAAGAGATCACACTTTTGTAGGGAATGAATCATTCTCTTGTTACTAGTGGTTTCACCTCCGGGCATTTCTAAACTAACTTTACTGATCTAACCAAATAGCTTGAGTTTGGGATAAAATGTTTCAAAAGAGAAGAGGCAGTTGACTCTAATCCTGGGTAGCATTGCAGCTTTCATGGAAACCTTGGAGAGAAACTGCATGGGGAATTTTGCATGCTGGGAAGGCTCACCTGAGTTTAACATAGGCATTAGTCAGTCTGGAGATGGCACCAAGTCCCATTTGGATGAGATCAGTTTGGACTCTGTTCCTGCTCCCTGTAGGAAGAACCTTGGCTGCAAATTATATACAGTTAGCAGCCATCTGGGGGCAAGAAATTTGAGGAGAAGATAGAAAACACCGTGGCACAATACATTTTTTTTTCCTTTGGTGAACACATGTTCTTTCAGTTCCCAGTCTCAGACAGAGCTAGAAGTGTCTGGTCACACAGCCTTCAAGACCTACTGCTTGAGAGATAGGTGTGTATGTGAAAACGTCTTTTTTCAGGAATCTTTGTACATATTGACTCTTACCTATCTTTCAAATTGTAAATGTATTTATGTTTCACTGCACACGTGGCAGTGGCAGGAGCACGGTATTTCCCAGGGACTGTGCCTTTTATTTATTTAATTTTTCCAAGGATACATATCTGTTAAAATATCTAGAGCACAGTTATTTTATTTGTTTGCTACCTGCATACATATCTTTAGTTCATTGCACTTTTTAGCTCCTGTGAATAAGAACATGTCATTGACTTCAGAGCCTTCTTTTGAGAAGAATCTGCCTTGTGCACAAAACCATTTGACAGAACCTTCTCACACGCTTGCAGGCAGTGCCTTCAAAGTGATGAGCAATAAAAGTGATCCACCACCTTGCTCTGAACACTGTAGATTTAGCAATTGCAAAAGGTAGCATTCTTTATAACAACAGAAACAAAATTGTCCCTTGAAGGACAATGAATTCACCTCATTTTGCACTACACAAGACATTGCTTTAACATAGGCCACGTGGCACAAAATACCAGATGTAAATAAAGGCCCATTTCTGCAGCAAGACACTGCCTAACACTTCCCCAGTGATTACCATTTAGACCAGAGCAGGGCTGCAAAAAGAGACAAACAATGCCTTTCCTTTGTGCTCAGGTGAATTTTACCCCATCTAACCTATTTCCATCCTTGCCACATGTGATCTGCTGCAAAAGAGGAAAAGGACTCCAGAATGGCTGTGCAGCCATATCACTTATCCTGCCCAATTTGAGTGTTGCTTGGCTGCAACATGAAAACTGTACATTGCCAGCAAAGCTGAGACACTGGAGAAAACCAGGCTCTTCCATCTCAGTAACATCTAGGAACTAAAGAGTGCTCTGTATTTTTCTTCTAAGTTTGTCCCTTTCTTGTAGATCATGGCTATTCTTTTTCATACAGGAAGCCTGCTGGCTTACGTGAGCCCCTCCCCAGTAACTTTGAAAGCCTCATTCATCCTCCCATTCAGTGTCCTGCCCAGGAGGAACCCCCAGCCTACTCAGTCATTCTCCCAGGACAGCAATAGCTGATTTCCAAGACCTTTACATGTTATGCAAACATGAAAGCTAACTGCTCACATGAATATCAGAAAAAAGAGGAAAAAGCACGAAGGAATAGAAGTAAATTGTCCCTAAGCATCCAATAAAATCAGTATACTTTCAGATGACATTAAAGACGCAAGTCTGAACTGTCTTCTGTGTCCCTGTGTGATACTTGGGATGCAGGTACCCTGAGCAGAAAAGAATTTAATTTATGGAATCATTTAATATGTGACATCAATGTGAAAAGCTGCAGAGCCGAGTTTTCTCGGGGAATAGAAATAATGGCACTCAAGTTACAGAAAAGTTTGTAGTATTCCACTAAGTTTTGTCGATATTCTTCTGAATCCAAGTGAAGGCTCCCCTGTTGGTTTGAATTTATTAGCACTCTATAATACTAAACAGAGAATAAAACAACTCTTAATGCTCAAACTGACATTTTATTTCCTTCCTCTTGTTTTGTTTTGATTTTCTTCCTTTCAAAAAAAGTGCTGTGTACTGTATGCTCCATGGTCTGGGTATTTTTCAGTATACTTTTCCTTTTTGTTCTGAGTCACTGCATTATCATATGTAGAAGAGTGCCCCAAATGGAGTGGTCCTTAAAAATCATATGTTAAGACTGTTGATATGAGACAGCAAAGACCAAGCAGCACATGCCAGCAGGAACTAGAAGCAATGTGGCAAATTCTTAGTAGCATTGAAGTCCCTGGCTACATGAACTGACATGAATTTAAGATTTTACTTAAGAAAAATTAAATCAAATAATTCTAAGTCATATTAGTATGGATACTACATAGGAAATATAATGTATTTCCTTCATGATAAGTTCTTATCTGAATACAGAAAATGCCTAAAGAACATTTGAAATTGAATTGACATTGGAAATTAAATTGAATTTAGGTTGAAAGGACCATAAACACCTTCTGAGGTTCTGTCTTTCCAATGCTTCATTCCAACCAGCACTTGGCAATTGTTCTGTTAATTGAAACTGCAGTGGACACATCATTTTGCAAAAATCTATCGTCATTTATATTGATATTTTAATTTCCAGAAAGACCAATGATTGAAGAACTGTGGCTTTATAAAATTGAATCTATTTGTTTATATGGCCAGATGTTGTGTGGAAACTTCTTTGCTTGTGCTGTTATATCCTGTTGATCCCAAATCCATTTCAGAATATGTGATAGCATTACCTGGAAGAATATGGGAACAAGCAACATTTTCAAATAAACTAAAACTGAAATGGGATGAGCTGTGGCTTCTTCTCTTCCATTACTTGGGCTTTACTATCAGCCATGTTAGAAAGTGCTGCCCCAAAAATACCTTCGTTTTAATAACAGATTACCATCTGCAATGTATTTTGATCTTAAAGCTACAAAATCCTCATCCATGAGACAATCTCTAGCAATTTCTAACAAAAAGTGGATTATCTATCAGGTAATGTCAAACAGCATCTGCCCAGCTGCCGCTGTTGTTGGGTATCCTGGTGTGGCACATGCCACCAAGGGCCACCAGCCTCCAGTGTGAGCAGGACCAGGCAGAAGGGTGACTCAGGGGGAAAAGCACCTGCTTCCTTGGGTTTCCTGAGTGCCCTTTGGCAGAGGACAGCCCTGGAGGTGGCTGAGCTTTCCCCTCCAGGGTATGGAGGCACAGATGTGAATGGTAGGAGTGTGTTTCCTAGTCCCTGGCTGTCTTGGATGAGGGGTGATGTTCAGGTTATCAGGGTGCCTGAGGGCCTGAGCCAGGCTCCCTATGAACTGTGCCCAGAAGTTCAAGAAGGGGATTTCAAGAATAGGATCTCAGAAAACAAATCTCTTGTCTCTCATTTGACACCTGAGTGCCTTTGACCCCAAATGACCTTTGACATTTTCAATGACCTTTGAGCTCTGGGTGATCTTTAACTTTTTCAATGACCTTTGGCTTTTTGTTACCTTTGACCTTTTGATAATGGTGAGACTTCTCCTTTCTTGTGCCCTTTGACCTCTGTAATGACATTTAACACCAGGACTTCTGTAACCTTTGGCCTCTGCATGACTGACCTGTGACTTCCACCTGTTGTGACCTTTGATCCCCCAGCTGACCTTTGGATTTGTGATCTTTGACCTTTAGATGACCTTTGATTTCTTGGGCCATGTGACTTTTTTGCCTCTCAGTGACCACTGAACACTTGGAGTCCTGGCACAGATGCCAGGGATGCAGTGGAAAGGGGAAGCCCACCCCCACTGCTTCCCACAGGGCTTGGAGCTGCTCTCCCACATGCTGGAATATTGCAGAGGACTGAATTTGCCACTGCACCTTAACACTGTTCTTTTTATGTCTCTATTTATGTAAATTGAAAACTTTCAATACCCAAGAACATAGGATTAGTCACCTAGTCAGCCAATTAGATATAGATGGCAATTCTCAGGCTTTTTCTGGCCATTTGGGTACTTTTTCCAGTTGGGAAATCAGCATGGCTTATTCTGCACATAGTTCTTCAAACATGGAAGGCATGTGATACGAACTTGTAAAAGCAATGTTCTTTACCATGCAGTGCCCACTGCAGAAAGAATGCTGTCTGAATGAAATAGCTTGAAATTTTGCTTTATTGGCAGGCTTTGTGCTTTCCTTTTCTTTGGAGAAAATGTCTATATTTTAATAAGTCCCAATGAGGGAAAGTGTGCTTTGCCATAGGGAGAAATCTTTCTTCAAACATAGTCTGATGTGATTTTTGCCATTTTTCAGTCTCTGTTTTTGAGTGGGGCAGCTTCTTTCAAAAACAAATAACCCCCTTTCTGCTGCAGATTACATCTCATTTCAGGAGAGATCTGGGAACAGCAACCTGGTAGCTAATCCCACAATTAATACCTAACAGAAACTCATGTGCTGCAGGGAGCTGGCTTACACCAGGCCAGTTTGTTGCAGCCATATAAAACATTGTCTTCAGAGAACCATGCTAGGTTTATCCCTTGCTGCCACCAGTGATATCCTGACCCTCTTCAGTTGCTGTTTCTTGTCCCAGTCTAACAGACCTGAAAACCCCAGTGCTGCTCCCAAAGGTGCTGCTCCACTGTGGCTGCTCACGTGAGGAGTGAGACAGCTTTGTTAAAAAGGCAACAGTTTAGTCTCATGAACATTACAACTCAGAGCTTAGACTTTCAACCTCTGAAGAAGAGGCACTGGAAACTTGATACATTCCTCTTCCCTTTCAAAATAAGCACAATGAAGAGTCACTTGGTTGGAAGGCAAGTCCCCTCAGCTTTTCCTCTCAAGAGGTGTTAGTTATAATTTATCCTCCTAACTAACTGAAGTCACTCTTGGAAGCAAAATCAAAACGGCTGAAGTTCCAGCCATATCTACTGCTGCCACTTCTCTCCACAGCCTGTCTTCTCCCATCTTTTGGAAAATATTCCCACAGCCTTCTCACCTGAGATCTCTCATCACGTGTGGACTAAATGGTGCAAATCAACCCACAGAGAACCCTTTATTCTTTATTTTCCTATGCAACAGTATGGATAGAGAAGAGGAAAGCTCAACAATTTACCAGAGTCATCTCCAGCCAGAGGTTTCCTATGGGGACAGTAATAAGTTTGGAGAGTCTGCAAGAAGGCTGGAAGCTGACTGCAAACCAGGCAGGATAATGTGCTGCAGGACCAGGGGCAGTCTTGCAGCATACTGCCTCTCTTGATGCTGTGACAGCTCAAAAATCATAGACTTGACTTTTTTTAACGATTTCAAAAGATGGTAGACTGACATTAAGTGATCAGATTGAAGTCCCCCTCAAAAGGAGGAGAAGGCAACAACTAACCAGCACCAAATAGTCACAAACTCAACACATACATTCATGTTCTCCTCCTTCCTGTTTGCTCTCCCATTCAATCAGCATGTTAAAATACACTACCAAAAGCCTCTTTCCTACTGTGTGGGTATGAGTGCCTGCGGCAGCAAAATGAACATTGTTGTATCTTCCATATTCTTGAATATATCTGCATGCAAGGGTAATATGAATCCTCATCTAAGGCACCACTACCATATAAATCACTCAAATATTTCTTTCAAGCTTCTAAGGTCTTTCCTTAGATTTTACTACTCACTTCTTACTTCCTCTCAATAAACAGAAAGATGGCAAGTATTAAATGCAGGTAAATTTCAGCAGCTCAAGTTGTGTGCATTTGTGGTTCACACTCAAACACCAAGAAAAACACAGCACTTCCCAGCATACAAATTAACTGAGCTGAATAGGCATACCTATTTCGGGCACAGCTTTACAGAATGGGGGGACTGTGCTACTTGCCAGAGCCAAACTCCCAACCCATCTGTATGCAGTGGTAATGGATGTGCAGCTGTGTGCTTTTATATTACCATATATAGGTTCAGGAAAACTTCCCCAACAGTAACTCCATGCAAATTCATGTGCCT